>JAMKCH010051356.1:0-10444 GCA_023653785.1 Ophioderma brevispina
TGGTAGTAGATCAAAGGTCATCAGGGGTCATTCAAAGTCAAAGGAGCTCCATGGGGTAAACTTGGTGTATTCAGGTGGAAACTTAGGAGGGGGTCAATTGTTGATGATGAAAATTTTAAAGGTCAGGCCAGGTCATCAGGGGTCATTCAAGGTCAAAAGAAACCACAAAACCCGAAGGTCATTCTAGCCAGGTGATCGCAAAACACAGGTGATACGCCAAATCCAGGATCGCCTGTAAAATACTATTAAATAAACCACCGTCCAGAACTCTTATGGTGTACATAATTGACCTCTTATGGTCCATATGCCCTTTGACCTCCAATGACCCTACCTACTTGACCTTTGACCCCAAATATCTAAACATTCTTCCAGGTTAATTGTATAGCCCCCAACTTGCTCAAAGTAACCACTGGCCAAGACCCTGGAGTATATTTCAATTTGACCTGTAATGACCCTACATGAACTATGACCCCACAACTAACATTCCCTAACATTCCAATTGATGGATTACTGCATCATTGATGCACTCGTTTAAATTATGCATAACGTATCATGACGTAACCGGAGCATGACGTAGCATAATATCGCCACGCACGACTATGAGGTAGCATAATAGCGCCATCACCGACTGGCCAACTATAAGCTACAAATTTCATGCAGATCATTGTGCAGTACGCATCCATATTTATTTATATATTGATTTATTTATTATCCCTGTTTTTATTGCATTCCACGGCGATGTTTCTCGTTGCATCTGGACGTCTTTCCGTAAAATAGCGCGATGTTTTTCGTTGCATCTGGGCCGTCTTCCGGGAAAATGAGCGATGTTTTTCTTGCTTGGGGCCGTTCTTCCGGAACTGACGCCTTTTTTTTCGTTGCATCGGGCCGTTATTGACTTTACGCACTTATTCCTGTGCCGGGTAAAACGGCCGAGATGCCATTAAACGCAAACTTTGGCTCTCGTTGCATCGGCCTTAAAATAAAAATAGATTGCCCTTCGTGCATTTGGTGCCGTCGCCCGGGCAAAACGACCTCGGGTCCGGTTTATGCTTTAATATTCCGTCATGGCTTGTAGGGCATCGTGTGGTCCAGTGGATTGAGCGTCTCGCCCCCCACTCCAAAGGTCGTGGGCTTGAGTCCCACTGTGGCCAACGTGTTGTGCCCTTGAGTAAGGCACTTACCTCAATTTACTCCTCTCCACCCAGGTGTATAAATGGTTACAGCTTATTAAATGCTGGGAAGTAACAGACTCGCTTTACGGGAGGAGTGGCGAACCCCCGACAGCAATAATAAAATAAGAGGAGGAGTCTTGCCAAACGCTAAGGAAAGGAGAAATGGGCACTCCGCGCACGAGCTTGCTCGGCAGGACGACTTTACTTTTTTTTATGGCTAGTTGAACATTTTAAAGAAAACCTATTCACTTTCAATTTGTTAGCTAATATTTTGAGCAAAATATGAAATATTAAATTTTTGCTACAACTTTGTGCAATAGGGAGTAGTTTGATGTGATCATTTGGTTGAGTTTTTCATTGTTAACAATTTTTGCAGTGAGCACATGGAATAAATGTTAAATCACCAATTTTATGTAATAACAATGGTATTTCAGCATGCATACAAAGAAGTGGCATCCACTTTTCCCTTTGTGTGCCAAGCACCATATCCAGTACAACAAAATCCTAAATTCTTTGCATTTAAAGCTCAACCCTTAACCCTGTTTTAACCATTAATTGAAATGTACATATGTCTCTTTTAACTCAATCTACCCTAACCACCGGAGTTTTGCGCGATCGCGCAAAACGTGCAAAAATCACGAATTTTGGTCTATCACAATTTTGTTGGTCCATCGCGAATTTTCACGATTTTGTAAAAAAACACCTTTTTTTATGTTAATTCGCCAATAAACAAACACAAACTGATTATTAGGCCTAAATCATTATTATGCAAATGTCGGCGAAAATTGATGACTCACCAAGCTTCCAATAAGTGCAAAATATAGTCCGAATGTATTTATAAATCCTAGCATAGATCCCTACCTCTAACCTTGATTCGTTGAACACGGATGACCCGACCTATTTTCCATTGTGAAGCGTCATGATATGGTTGCGCTTCGGTGCAACAATAATATTGACGCATGCTATCAAAGCTATCAACGCGCGGTATCGGGCCTTTGTTCATAATTGGTTTATCCATGGGATAATCTCTTCGGAATTAAACAAATTCGGACTTCGGCCGCGGTAGGAATGCAGAAGAGATGAAACAACAACTTCCCACACGTGGGTACTTTCCCGGCACTTTCATTCAGGGGCAAGAGTGGAAAACCCGTCACGTCATCCGAGGCCGGGGATTCCCCACTGACCTAAGGTCAGTGGGATTCCCACGTGCGACCTAAGGTCAGTGGGATTCCCATGTGCGAAAGTAAATTATACTCGGGGATGTATGCAAAGGCCTCAGCCCGCGGCAGTGCCAACTACATCTGATTCAATATTTTATTCGGAATAAGAAGAGAAAAATAACAGGTGATAATGGTGTGCTTCTTGACATTTTTCAGCCAAGAAAAAGTAAGAAATAGGATGTCAACTTTGGAAGTTTGAGCATTGTTTTTGCAAAGACTTTTTCGTGTTCCTGGTTGACTAGCAGGGCAAACATTAGGAAACACTTTTTCGCGCTTTTTGACTTAAAAAATTGTGCATTTTCGCGCATTTCAAAATACGGGCCGCGCATTTTACCGTTTTAAATTGCGCAAAACTCCGGTGCCTAATCTACTGGGCAGTGATTAACTTTATCCATCAGATACTGATACAAAAGAGGCCACAGAAAGCCCCACACTTGCCAGGAAACGCCTTGCAAATGTACAGTCGGCGTCACAACAACAGCAGCAGCAAGGGCAACCACATCAACATCTGAGAGATGGAGAAGCATCACTGCATCATGGAGAACTTTCTGGACAGAATTCCCGCAGAGCTTCTCCATTGCAGAGAGAGTTTGACAATCAACAGATTGAGAGGCATTCCCAGCATTCGGGGCATGGAAGACTAACAGTTGGATCACTTCATCAGGTATATAGTATATCTTCAGGATGTTTAGTCTTAGAAGTTAAAGCTGCAGTCATTAATTTCTTTCCAAATTTGTTATGGGAGAGATTGCTCTTTTTTTAGTATAGCCAAAACACACATACGCACGCACGCACGTGACTGCCGACATGTGCTACTTGGGAAAATAACCCCTCAGAATCCTAGTTGCTGACGTGTGCCATTGTTTTGGCCTGGAAAATAATTGTTGAGGGCAAAATGCCAGACCGGCAGAATTTGACAGCCCTGGTGGTTATGCATGTCGATGTAGTGGGTGATTTAGTGATCCCATTTGCTTGCCAACTGGGCAGCTAGATTGGTTTGACCCATTACATCATTAATCCTAACTCCCACCATTCATGGAATATATAGTGATACTGGGTTATGAAAAAAGTTTTCAAATTAGGTTTTAGGGCTGTTGTCGGCTAGTGTTTTCATTGTCGACAAAGCGACAAAAATCAAAAGCCGACGTCATCAACTGTCAACAATGCATCGCACCAATGCAGCATAGGATATTGTACTTACAGCTTATAGTGTTGAGCATATGGTGTTGAATTCATCACCCAAATGCCTCACCAGTTCGACTTCGGCGGGAAGTTTATCACATTTGTGAATAAAATAATCATGAAAGCATTGCATTTTTAAGTAGAAAATACGTAACAGAAAACATTTATTGGTTTGGTTGTATAAATTGCTACCGCATCAGTGACTTTTCGGCAATTTTATAGTGACAAAAGTCAGGCCTTCGATCTCCCGGTAGTAGGGCGGTCGGTGTGGAAAGTATATTTGGCATCAAGTTGAATCTTGATCCCTTTACCACCTTCGAGTGTGCATTGATTCTGGTAACAAGGTCAAGATTGAGCTTTGTGCCCTGACATGACTGAACATGCTTAGCCTGTCTTGAGGAAGAGCAGTACATACTATCAGGGAGTAAAATATGGTACTACATTCAAAGTGTGCGCTGTGCTCCATGATATGTTAAGTCTCTGGCATTTATACGGGGTTCAAATGTTCAATTCGACTGATGGCAATACTGAATGGCGGGCATGGCTGAGGGCAGAGAAATTATATGATTTTAATGCTTTCTCTTTCAACTGTTGGACTTATTCTGAACATGCAGGCACAATACTGAGATGTGGAAAATCCCGAAAATATCACGAGTAATTCATTACGAGGTTAGGCCTTTTCCTAGCCATAGTTTTTGTTTATATTTTGTCGATGCTTGCACGCTTGTCGACAATCGGCAAAAGTGCTTTTGTCGACAACACCCTATTAGGTTTTTGCTAACTTTAATCTAACATTCTGACCCATACTACTATTGAGCTAAGCTTTTTACAAGCTTAACCATATACATTTATTAGCTTAATAGTCACACACACAGAGCCCCGGGACAGTACTAATGAGCCTCTGCTACGGATGCCGTGGCTTGAAGCGGTGATAGGTGGTGAGAGGCAGCAGCAGCCATGGCATCAGGTGGCACAGTCATGACGACGCGGATCTAACTAAACTAATGTTCTCGACATCCTCAGTAAGTAACATCATTGAAAGAAAGACAAGGTAATCTAGTAATTAAAATCCTCATTTGTTCAAGCTTTACTGTTAGGTTTGTGGATATTATATTTTGCTCTTATTTTTCTTTGTGATGCATTGATAACCAAAGGAGGATAGCTTTGACAAGTCCAGCTTGATACAAAAAAAAAATGCAAAGGCTCGTCACACAGAATACAGCTCCCGACCCAACCACTTCTGACTACACAAGACCGCATTTTTTTTCAAATCGGCTACAGTCTTGTTTCAAACTTGCAAAATTACAATTTTTAATCCCGACCAGGGATTATTAGTCTGCGAGTATCCCGTCGTCACGAGACAAGGATGCCTGAAACGCCGATCAGTAGCGACAGCATCAATGGGAATCAACAAGATCCAGCATGTTTATTTGGCGACGCCACTTGTTCAATCCCCGATTCGTTCGCCGACCTTAACACGACAGTACAAGTTGTGACATGTCGCTGCAAGACTGCCTCATCGATTGGTTCAGGCGGTTTTGACGCCACGAAAGGTACCGTCACATGGAGACAACTCGCGACGCGAACCCAACCTCTTCCCAACTACGCAAGACCACATTTCTTTCCACTCGGGCTGCAGTCTTGTTCAAATTACAAGACCAGAGATGCTCAAAAATCGCCGAGCAGTAGGCGATCAAGCATGTCATTTGTTCAGTTCTCAATCAGTCGCAGACCTCTAACACGACAGCACAAAGTGCTGTCAGACTGCAAGTCCGGGACGTTACTTCTGTAGTCTCCGAGTTTAGTCGCCGATTTCCACAATGTCCCAGTTGGCTGCATTTTCTCGCTCCCGCTGGAGCAGACTCATTGCGGACCACTTTCCAACTGCACACAAACACTCATGATGGGCACCAACTCATCGACTACCGCTTCCTAACCGCTCATGTGTTCAATCCGACCTTCCCGATTCCAAAAACCCGCCACGATTTTTTTTAAGTTCAAAAAAAATGTGGCGGGTTTTTTTTCAAATTTGCCACATGCTCCCGACCACTCAAGACTCAGAAGACTGTATACAAGGACAGTCCAGTCTTGCCAAAGCTACACCTGAAAAAGGAAAATTACTTGATTTTCGAAAAAATGGCCAAGCGGCACCAGTCTTGAGCGGTCTTGATCTTTAGCGGTTTTCTAGCAATCAATGGTTAAGACTAAAAGACCGACTGCACATAACAGTCCAGAACCCTTGCCAGAACTCCACATGAAAAAGAAACTGCTTCACGATTTCAAAATGGCCAATCGTAACAGTCTGGAGCAGTCTGGAAGTGGTTTTCCAGCAAAAATCGGCTCTGTGACTGAGCCTAAAGATGCATGGCTTAATTTGGCACTGGATAAGTGACTTTACCAAAAGCTGTTTTGGTTTGCAATTGTCAGTTTTAAAAAGAAAAACTGCATATGAAGATCTGTAGAAATATTATCACCATCACATCTCTGAATGTCTCTTCAAAATGAATAAAATTGTAAAATTGAATTTTTGGCACTAAGAGGTGGTTATTTCAAGCATTTTTGAAAACTGTATGTGCACCTCCTATTTTGTTGATGACTTCTGTACCATTTCAAAAGCTGTACAATTGTAATATCAAAAGAATTAGGTCCCTTAAAGCTACAGCACAATGTCATGTCCATGCTATCCAAACCGCCGGACCAATATACGTCAATTGTAATCAGTCAGAGTTTTTGGTGATAAATACATTTCACACGATATTTATTCTGTATCAGTCTGAGAAACCTCGACAATAATAATGCAATACTTCAGTGTTGTTTTAGTTTAAAAAAAGAGTTAAACTTTTACAGTAGCCCAGGGCATATAGGACGTGATTTCAACAGTGTGGAATGCCTGATAGCCAGTGCAAGGAATGCTATGAATGTGGAGAGAGAAGTTCACAACTTTCAGACGCAGGCATCATTGCAGGATCTGCGGCCAGATTCTGCGTCCGGTCTGCAACCAGGAAGGCCCTGTCAACTTCATGATTCATTGCGATGTCAAATTGGAAATAATATCGTCGTGTGATTTTAAGGATCTTAAGTGCAGTAGCTGCTATTTGTCAAAATTCGTGTCAACCAGACTATTATGCTAATTCTTTGGTCTGTGGTTCTTGAAATGGTTCTTCAGGTGACTGTGTCGCTGAAGAACCATTTCAAGAGCCATTGACTAGGAAAGGTAAATGAGTAATCCTAAGACATGGGCAGCACACAGATGTATCACATGGCAGCACACAGATGTATCACATGCAGCTATTGCACTTACTACCTTCTTCCCGTGTCATTCACATGACAATATGTAATGAGCAGTTGTTTTACTGTTTATAGTGTTGCTTGAAATCAGTCACATAATTACATATACATTCAGGGAGATGTAGCTCCACAGGTTTAGGATATTAGCCTTTCGTGTTGAAGGTTCCTGGTTCGAACCACGGTAGGACAACTTGCAAGGATTTAATCGTGTACTGAATTTGGTTTAATATTTGCATAGAAATATTCATAAAAGCAGAATTCCGCTCTCCCTGCCTGTTCATTGGCCTTGGGCGAAAGAATCTTGAGAATGTCCTGTCCTTCAGAGGAATGTTAAACGTCGAGTTCCTGAGTTCCCATGCCGCTATTTCGATTTGCACACACACCATTGATTATCAATATATCCGGGACATCCCTATTTCCATGTTCAAGCACGTCCCCCGAGACTCGAAGGTGTTTTTTAAACTCTTATTCAGACTTATATTTTGACGCGGCAATAGGAAGTATTCTGTTTATTTTACATATATCCCCAACGCTTTTCAGGCTTATTTACTTCTATGCCGTGTAATAAAAAAGAGTGGCTTTTGTTGTGCTATACCGAGCGCATATTAATTGTGGGATTCAGCCAAATCTTCTCTTAAGTCACACATCATTATTTTAATTTCAGGTAACTTTTCAGAGTTTGTAACCTATTGCCTGTAAAGATTGTGCTCATCAATGCCCATCGGATGGACGCATCGGGTGATCTGAAGGCATTGCGGAGGACTTGAAAAGGGTCACAGAGGTCACAAGTCCCAGCGTAGGAGAAGGGGTTACACCAAGGAATAGACTATATTTCGGGAGGAAATATGGCACGAGAGCAAGGGGATTTATTGTGTATTTGATACAGTGGTAATACCAGAGAGCATGGGAGCCAAATGCCCCTTTCCCCACTCCCCAGTTGATACGCATTTTGGTCTCACAGAAAAATTGCCATACATGAACTTTGCTCTCCCTTTTCCTCAGAAAAAAACTTAATTACATCAGTGATTAAATAAACATACCAGGATATTGGATTTATCATATGTTGTATGTGTGAATGTTACTTGATTTAAATGTTATGTCAATTATGCTAGCTGTTTTGTTAATATGCCACACACCTGTGCATCACACGTATTAAATGTTGTGATAATTAATTACAGGTTTAGACTTATAATCAGATTATCTATACGAACCATTTCTCCAGAAAAGGTTAGTGAGACCATTGTACAAAATTTAGTTGACCATGCCCTTGCCTAATTTTGGAACGCCTCTATTCTGTAAATTGATTCTTTCTGCTTTAAGAAGTCACAGCTATTGTTTGCTTGGAACTTAAGAACCAGGCTCATGCTTAGCTTTTATTTGTGTAGCAATTTTTTTTGCAACAGCTCTTGCTTGATCACGTTGATAGTGCAAACGGATAGGTAAAAATTGGCTAAACAATTAAAATTTGCAATCGAAAATGTTTAGCAAACTGCTATGCTAAACATGCTAGCATGAGCCCTGCTTAAGGGTAGTGTGAACCTTGAGTTCCGAGTATCTATTTTGGTTTGTACCTTTGCAAATATTGTTTATGTATCTAAAATATACAGTTCTGAAAAGAAAAATTGGACGATGAACCCGATGATGGCATCAGATTAATGTAAAAACTTTCCGTTTATTTGGAGAAAACTACTAAAAAAACCACGATTTGCCCCAAAATTTTCAGACAGCATAACAAAAACAAGTTGAATTTTCATGATTTCTTTATTGTATTTTTTAGAACACGACAAGTTGTCTCGGACGGTTTCAAACTTTTTTTTTTAAATAGAGCTTACGTTTCGAAATTTAAGGAGCACCATGTCAAAAAGTGTGAATTTTACTTTTCTTTTCCAAAATTTGAGTTATATATTGGAGAATATCTTTAGTTAGAAATCGAAAAATGAAAAATTGAGAAAAAACCGTCACTAGAGAGCCGATTGCTATCGTAAGAAAGTTAAACCGTACCTTTTACTTCGGTATTTTTGGAGGTAGTTATCTGTTCTGAAAAAATTTGCCAAATTTGCGGGAAAATTGAACATTTGAGAAAATCCGTTGTTAGTAAAAAAGTGGACTTTCACGCCATTCAAGCTGTCGCTTTCTCAAATAACTTTAGCTTTGAACTTCACAAATTGAGTATGTTGTGCAAGTGATGAAAAGACATCTTTATGCACTATGGCATCAAACTATTTCGTACCTAACTCCAGAAATTAGAAGCAATTGAAAATTTCATTCGGTCTAAATTAGCGCTTGTTTACATTTTCAAATAGGATTTTCGTTTTTAAGATGCGTTCGCGCAAAGTACAATAAAGCACGCGCACGGCTTCATTACGAAGCAAAAATTAACCGCGCGACGCGATGGTGCGCCTTGCGCCTGGACGCGTGAAATGTGCTTTTAAATTCCCGCCGTTTAGACCAAGAGGAGTTTTTGTAGCTTTAAAATGTCCAAATAGCTGTTTTAAATGAGCAAAAAATACGGCTCAGGATTGTCGCAGTTGAGATAAACCTTGTGGGTAAATATAGAACACAGTTTGATGTTTAAAATGGTGTTAAAATCGAAATTCGTGTAAACAACAAAAGCACCAGGGTTGACACTGTACTAAGACACTGGTCACTGATTTATGGATGTAGCAACAGTACCAAAGACGAATGGTCCCAAACACATGCTCAACTTCCATATATGTACATAAGAGCATCCTTGTAGATACTTCTACTGTCACAGGAGAAACCTTTAAAATAAACAAGGATGAAATGAAATGGAAAGTTAATCTCCAAACTGTAGAATTTTTTAATATTTGAACAAATTCTTGACCATACAGGGGTGCAATTTTGTGTAACTTTCGAGAATCATGTTTGATCTCGCAGGTAATTTTGCGAGAATCAATGATTCGGCTACTTCATAAGATTTTGAAGTTATCATAAGTTATAAGCTTTGTTATTTTGATTGAAGGCAAATATTTTCAGCTTTTAAGTTACCCGTACTCATTTTGTCACAAGTCAAAGAATGGACCTATCAGAGATGGTACAATGTTAATTCTTAGATTTAAGATTTACCTATACCAATGAGCTAACCCCTTTTATCATCCATTTTATAGGACCTACACTCAAGCAGTGTGGAAGGGCCTATTACGGGAAATCCTTTGAGGTTGCTAATATGTCTCCATCTCACGAACTGAGAGATCAGCTGGTAGCAGATGAGCGAAAGATGTACAGGGTATGGACATCTGTTTGTTTTTATAATAGTTCATTTTGGTATCAAGTAGTTATCAAAGGCTGGATGCAGGGTGTTGTTTGTAACTACCGTCTGTCTGGTGATCAGGGTGTCTTGCTACCACCATACAAATGCCATTTTCTTACAAGGTGTTTGGGCATCCTGTTTATGTTGGGTGGACCCAGGGGTATTCTGGCACCTCACAACTAACTATTTGTACCCCGTTCAAACATCTGTCCAACCTAGACCTTAATGGGGTTTGGTTTCAGGCCACACACGGCCTCGCAGGTTTTCTGGGTACTCCTGTTTCTAAAACTGGTCTTCTTACCTAAGTGTAT
>JAMKCH010051357.1:0-10644 GCA_023653785.1 Ophioderma brevispina
TTTTTCCTGCGATTGAAACAAGCGAAGGTAGTTCCATCTATAAGAAAGACAATCCTGAGACATTTGGTAATTATCGACGTTTCTGTGCTGCAATGTTTTTCTAAAAGTCTTGAGCGTATAATGTATAACAGTGTTATGACTTTCTGATTAAAAATAATATTGTTAAAAACAATATGGGTTCAGAACAACATTCTACATCTTGCTGTATTAGATTTGTTAAAAAGATGTAAGTCATGCATTGAAATGATAGTATACACTTGGAAATTTCATGGATTTATCGAAGTCATTCGATACAATTAGATCATAACATTTATTGAACCCTTATATCATTACGAACTTCGTGGTGTATCTCATGATTGGTTTTGCTAGTTACTGTCTTAATAGAAAACAATTTGTATCTTCAAAAAATACGACGTCGTCCTATGAAAAGTTAATTTGTGGTGTCCCACAAGGAGCGATACTTTGGGTCATTGCCTCTTTATTATATATAGGAACGATATTGGCTAACATCTAATCGTTAAAATTGATCCTATTCGCTTGTGAGACAAACGCTATTTTATCAAACAATGATATCGATGAACTTTATGATACTGTTAACAAGAGTTACAAAAGCGGAAAACTGGTTTAAATGTAATAAATTATCATCTACAAGCAGCTGAAAAAACGAATCTAATGCTCCTTGGAACACCATCCAGAATTAAGCATCTTCAAAATAGTAACAGGTTTTTACATCGTTTAAAAATAAATCAAGTTTCTCCGACCAAGTTATTAGGCATAAAGAATTGATGAAAAGCTTCATTCATGGAAAGCTCATATAAACAACCATTTGTAAAATCTGTCGAGAAAGTGGGCATGTATAAATTGCATGGTTCACAGTCATGCCTATTTACATGCGGTATATTACTGTGGGGTAATGCAACGAAAGAATAAATGGGACAGAACATATAAAGATAAAAAAGAGGGCTTGAGAATAGTGTCTCAAATGAGTTCATATCTATGTCATTGCCACACCTGTATTTGAAAAGTTTAAAACCTTGAATATATTTCAATTATATGATAAAAATCTGGGTAGTATTTATGTACAATACAAAGTGGATATGCTTCTAGGTCATTGATCATGTATCACAAACGTAGAAAAATGTCATGATTACAATACAGAAATACGGACTAACTTTCGCTATGACATTCACAAAATTAAATCGGTGTTCACTGACGGACCTAAATTTGGAACTCGTGATCTCGTGATATAAAAATGGCTTCAAATCTAAAAATTCAAACAGGGTTTATCTTATTCTCACAAACAAAACAACAAAAAAACGTTGAATTGGTATGTTTGTTATATCACTCGATCAGATGATTTTGGAAACATTCGTATTTCATCTCTATTTTGTTCCTTCATCCTAATATTGTCTTTTGACGACACTGCTTGTGTGTGTGTGCGTTGTGATGTGAGTGGTGTGGTTTTGTTAAGTTAATTTTTAATGTTGATATTTTGTATTATCTACATCCTTAAGATATGGTGTCAATTATTGATCTTATTTTGTTATTGATTCGTT
This sequence comes from Ophioderma brevispina, assembly GCA_023653785.1. Classification (NCBI taxonomy): domain Eukaryota; kingdom Metazoa; phylum Echinodermata; class Ophiuroidea; order Amphilepidida; family Ophiodermatidae; genus Ophioderma; species Ophioderma brevispina. Next base: position 1,557 of record JAMKCH010051357.1, read on the forward strand.
TTAAAATTGGATTTTGTGTGTTTTATGATGGAAAATAAATGATATTGAATGATCTTAGTCTGGAGACGTGGTAATACACTTGATGACACTGTAATTGCTGAACTAAGGTCACTTTACCAGAGTCTTAATTATTGTCAATGCCTCGGTTTATCCCTCAGTGGTGGTGTTCGTCTTTATCCACCACGCTTTCACAAGTGACCATGAATAAAGGCAACTCAATTAAGGTTTTTGGCTTAGACCAGCGGTTGTTCCGGATCCTCCTCCTCGAATTTGTTTGTATCAACAGGACCTAAAATCTGCAAAAAAATTACATCACAAATGTTTTTTCGAGTATTTTTCATCTTTGTTGGAGGAATACCAACTGCCTCGCCGCATCGTGTTGTGTTGGATTTTACAGGTGTTTTTAATTTCATGTGGATGATGAAACAGATAAGGATACAATGTCCTTATTGAAATTTTAAATTAACAATTCTTCACCAATACATTCAAGGCCTCACAATGTTGCAGATATACTTGATGATGTTTTCAAGTAATTCTGATCACCTCATTTGTAGCACTAACATTCTTCAGGGACTACCATTTCTGATCATTATGAGTTCAGAATTGGTGCACTTGATTTGCTCGTCCAGAACCATCAAGATGCTCGTCCAGAACCATCAAGGGAAAATAGGTTGTCTATCGTAGACATAACCACATAAAGTTGGACCAGTTTAAATGTGATATTCAATCTGCAATTGTCAATCAAGTTGATCGACATTGCCCATATTTGCCATATGTTCCTGAGGTTAGTGCGTGAGTTTCTTGACAAACACGCACCGCGAAAGACCAAAGTCGTAAAGGGTTAAACCAAAACGCATCATGGTAATGGCAGACCAATGTTTGGGAAGCAAGGCGAGTTCAAAGGAAGACGCAAAATGACAAATCTAACCTCAAGGTGACAAAGCTCTTTCCTTAAGCAAAGTAAGATGTAGCAAACACTGATTGAAGAATCTAACTGTAGTTATTCCGCACTGAAATCTCTGTATGTAAAGACCGCAGCTTTTTCATAATGTCAATAGCGTGTTCCTTGAATGCAGGGGACCCTTGCCGGGCACACTTGCAAAAGAACTTAGCGAATAATAATCTTAGTCTATCCGCATTATATTCTTCTTCCAAAGAAAGGTTGAATGGAATAACGTGACAAGCTGGATAATATGGTTGTTACAAGATTCAGTGTTAATGGTGGCTGAAAATTTCAAATTTCACCCGTAGCTTCGTGAATTTGACCGTGACAGATGATTGTGTTTGGCATCCAGTCTAGCATCATCTTTCATCGACGTGTGACTTGGATCCTATGCCAACATCCATGTTGAAAGATTGTTTAGACATTAGGGTTTCCTTTATCACCAAAATTATCAACGACATTTTTGAGTTCTGATATTTTACCAACATCAATTTTATAAGTTGGCCCATGTAAACCGCTTATACAAACAGGCGCTGATGTTAATGGATACTGCAAAAATATCAGCCAGTGCAAGCTTGATGTGTTATTTCGAAGATACTCGATAACCATTTTCCACTCAACTAAAAGTCTATCTGCATAAATGTCCTTTATTCTGATATGGCATCCAACAGTCGTCCACTTTCATTCACTGAAACAGCCTACTTTGTGTAATGAAAGATCTGCTTTTAGCGTTAGACAAGAGCAACATGGCAGTTTTGATTTTGCTTGATTATTCTGCCGCATTTCGCACCAATCACCAAATTCCATATTTTTCGAGAATCTACATTAGTCCAAGAGCATAGATCAATAGGGTCAAAAACAGGAAATGCTTAATAACAAGCGAATTTTCAGGATTATGTCTGGGAATATAGTAGAATAAATACTAAAAGTCCCCGAAAATCCTCTGGGAGCCTCTCCAAAAATGCAAGATGGTGGTCAAAAGTGCCGCAGTTTCCAATTTTATCATATCTTGCACACCAGACAGTGGAAAGAAAAAAAGGTCCCAAAATATGTGTAAGGCACAAGGAATCAATGAAGTCATTATTTTGCGAGTTAAAACTACAAGTAAACAAAACCAAGGCGTCCAAAAGGCCGCCATTTCTAACTGTATCAGAACTTCTATGCAAATTAGAAATAAAATTAGTGTCTAAAAGTATGTTTTAAGGCACAAAGAATCTATTAAAAGCATTTTCTAGAGTGCCCAAAACTAATAGGTAACCCAAACCAAGATGGCGTCAAAAAAGACCACCATTTGTTATCTTTTATCCTAACTTTACAACCAAGGAAATACAAATTAACGGTTAAAACATATGATTAATATACAGGGAATCTATAAAATCATATTAGAAAGGCCAAAACTCATAAGGCTCATGCCTATTTATCTGGTGGCAGCCTGACAAAGGAATCCTTCAGCTTCAGCCAGTTTGTCCCAGCTCCAGCTTTTGACAGTCCTTTGCACTTGGAGTTGGACCAAATATACTTATTATAATTATAATAATTAATATGCAAAATAGCATGAATATGTGCTAACATTAACTCTGCTTCTTTTTACATTAGAGATTTGAACTCAAACACATGCCGTCATTAACATTGCAGTAATTGAGAAAAAAAGCTGCCGGAATATGGGTGTTTTTCTAGCCGGCTTTCCAATTAATGGCCATGCATCCCAGATGAAAAGGAATCGGAAGTGAATACCGGGCCAATGGTGGAATCTTAGATCCAATGTGTGCGACTCTATGTGTCTTCATTGGTCACTGAGTAGTGTGGACCATTTTATTTCATTTTAAAGAGAATAAGCAACTTTAATTAGGCAAAACAGACCGATTATTAGATTTTAGAATTTTGATTAAATTCCACACTGGCTATTGTGCTTCCCCATGATGTGATTCGAAAAACTACCCGACGAGAAGCATGCCCCACCATCTAAAATTAATGTACCTCTAGGCTAATGTCCCCTCCTTATGGCTTTACCTGGGCACATCGGGCCCGATAATAAAGGAAAAGTGGTCTATACATATGGCTTCAGGCTGTGCCTCTTCTCCTTTGTTTGCCCTTGTGCTCACAGTTCTGACTAAGAGGCCTCGTTGGCATCTCGATGAGTACACCTGGCCACCTTTGGTAGCATAGGCAAAAGATCACACAGAGAATTTAAAGTGCCTCTTGGGCCTTTACCTGTCCAGAATGCCACTCACATAGCCGAGGAGTGTGTCAAACAGTCAACCTTTAAGCCAGATCATTCTTACTCTCAAACGGCCAAGAAGCGGTACAGACATGTAATGGTTCTTTTTTTTTTTATACAACAACTCTAGCTATAGCAGAGTCAGGAGAGCGGTCAGTTGATATTGGTACAGACACTACTTGTCATGTTGTGTATCGGGCGACTACTAATTTCTACTACAGATATGTATACATTGTCCCAGCATCTTTCAACAGTCATGAAATTCAACTTGGCCCATCAGAAAAACTATAGAAAGCATTTAGTTTGAAACATACTCAGACGGGCTTGGGGTGCTGTGTCTTCTATTTACCATCAGGTCAAGCGTATTTTTGGACATTTTTAGTGCACAAAAACGGGAATATGAAAGTTCAGTTTAATCAATTCAAATCTACTAGAGATATTCTTGAAGAATATGACACCTGATTGACTGTGCGATGGCTCCAACTATCCTCTCTACTTTCAAAGACTTCAAAGGTCATTTGCTATCCTGAAGCCCAAGAAACCAGCAAATTGAGCCAAAGAGTTTCGGACCTATCTCGCTGTAATCTCAATCTATAAGCTGCTTGAGAGACTTGATACATCGTGATCAATGATACGGGCAGGGCAAATATAAACCCTGCCTCAAGTTGGATTAAAAGAAGGTAAAATGTAAATAAACAAATCGAATTCAGATAGCAAGACTAGTTAATGACATCGAGACAGCCTCCAGCCGAGAAAGGCAGAAGTAAAGTAGTTTCATAGGTCTTTTAACTGCTGCGGATGATACAGTCTGACATTCAAGGTCTTTACCTCAAGCTCTCAACGCTTCCTGATGTCAAGGTTGTAAAGTCATAATACTCCTCATCACAAAAACTGCAGATATTTCGTCCTGGAGCCATAGCGAATGGGCATATGCAGTAGAAAGAGATTATTCGGAATGGTATCCCACCAAACATTCTGTCTGGCAGTCTGGAACCAGTCTTTCAAACGGGCTTATCTATCTCAGATATGCCAAACGGAGATTAAGTTGACTGTTAGCTCCGGGGGGGGGGGGGGTTTCACTGAAAAATCCTTTGCATTACGCTTGGAGGGGCCGGATTGCCGTGCAAAGTATAGGGTTAAGTTCAATTTATGGTCAGCGTGATGTGCGACACGTAAAATTTTGATCAAAATCTTGAAAGGATGGGCCTCAAGAAGACATTTAAAACATATAAAACGCAAATGTTTCGTGGGGCGTCACCCCCTGGACTCCACATGATGCAATGAGACTTGTTAAGGAGACTTGTTAGTGGAACTTGCCTTTTGCTCCAATTCTGGTCCTGCAAACCTTAGAAGGAAGTTTCAGACGAATCAAAGCTCGCAAAGAAGTGTGATGAACCTGATAGCCTAATCCCTCCACCTCACTTTGCTACCCAGGACACTGCAGTCGCAGTATCCTTATATCATATGGATCAATGACAGATGGTCCTGGCAATGGTCATCCTCTACCTTAACCTAAAGCAGTTTGAGGATAGTTCATCTAGCAAGCCCAAGGCCTGTGACCCTGATAGGTAAGCATGGGTCAACCTTAACAGACTTAACTGGCATTGGCCGTACAAAGCCTTCTTCACAAGATAGGTGTGGAACTTCACCAAACTGTGATGGTTGTGGAGAGCCGCAGAAATTAGCCACATCATGAGATGACTGTGAAGTCAATCAAGTCCCAAGAGGAATCCATGGGCCTTATAATGAAACCTGGGGCGATGAAACTATCAGCTGATTTAAGACGGGCATTCCAATGAGAGATTTTGGACTACACGGAACGAACGAACAAACGAGCTTATATCCATAACATATTTAAAGCAAATCAGAATGCAGGATGGTTAATTAATATAGTATGTGAGTGATATAGGATCCTAAGAGACTTGTTGGAAACTTATTAACAATAGACAAGATCAATTTACAAAACAGGCAATCAGTCACAGTTTCCACACTTCTCTCCACGGTTTAAGAATGGTGGGAAGCAATCTGCCTTCACCAACTAAAGGGGGATGGGGGAAATATGCAACATTAGAAACAGACATTCTCATTCACACCATACACTTTGCTCAAACACGCATCAGTGGCACCAAACCTGGTGATTGTAGCAACATGACGCGTAGTGCAAGAAAACGACTTGGATTCTGTTTACACCTCAAGGTCCAGTAAATGCTGAAGTTAAACTTGCAACACCACTACTGCACGGACATTATTAAATGTCAATGATGTGAGATTGTGCCAACATAAGTGGACATTAGTGTTGAAGAGATGCTGCAACCAGATGATGAAGGTGAAGACTATTTCAAGTTTGGTATCATTTGATTACCATAATAAGGTGACAAGTCAAGGTTTTAAGCCATCTTGGTTTGTGGCTCTTATGAGTTTGGAAACTCTAGGAGGGCTGTAAAACTTAATGTTTAGACCAATATTGTACTTCGAACTTCCGGCTTATGAAGTTTATGATTAATCAGGGAAAATGGCGATTCATTTGGACGCCCCAACTTCGTTTAGGATACTTGCGAGTTATAACTCTCAAAATAATGGACCTTATTAGATTCTTTGTGCTGAAACATATATAGAGGGAACTTTATTTGTATTTGCAACTTGTCTGGGTGCAAAGTAAGTTATGATAAAAAATAGAAAAGGGCGGCCATTTTGGGACGACATCTTGGATTTTGGAGAGAGCTCCAGGGGGAGTTTTGGGGACTTTTAGTCTGTTATTCGACTCATATTCCTGGACGTATCCTGAAAAATTCAGCTTGTTATACAGCTATTTCCAGGTTATAACTAATGCTCTTGGCCTACAGTCGGGACGGTATGGGGGCACTGTGTTTAAGATGGTTTAAATCATATTCTACTAATCGTTCCCAAGCGTTGATGTGAATGATAGCTTTCAACATTCATTTTCCTTGCGGTACCCCACAAGGAGACCAGTGGCGGCGCCCATCGCTGTTTCTGGGGGAGGGGGGGGCAAACGGGGGATGTGAATTTTTTTTGGGGGGGAATGAAATTGGGGGGAAAAGTATCAAATATGTGGAATTTTTTAAAAATTTTGGCCAATCGCTGATTTTCCCAAAATTTGGATTTGGGGCCCAAATCGGCGAATTTGCCGCCCGAATCCTCATTTTATTTGGGCGGGGGGGGGGGGGGCAAACTAGGGGGGGGGGGCAAGGAATTTTTTTTTGTGGGGGGAAGCCCCCCATGCCCCACCCTGGCGCCGCCACTGCCAAGGAGACTGTCAAGCGAACTCTTGATTTCATTCCTACATATCGTCCCTTGAGTGACGTGATGGTTTGTACATAGCGGAATTATTGCCCCGTGATTAGCAGATAACACACAACTGTATTTATAACTGCAGTCATCCAAGACATATGAAGCCGATCAACAAATTGGGAAGTTGTTCTCTGATGTTTTTTTTTTTTTTTTATTTTTTTTTTTTTTTTTTTTAAGGATCTTGAGCCATCACCAATAGTCTTATGAGAATGATAAGAGACGGGCATGGTAGACTTTCATTTCTAAGCATCGCCGCCTCCAGTCTACCAGCTATGTTTATTCGGGTGAGGCCAGAAATTCGACACGCCGACTCTGAATGAATCTTGGTTGTACAACTGGACACTACAAGTGAAGATACATTGGCATATGAATGCTCTGCGTCTTTGGGAATCAATAAGATTGGACGGAGGATCCGTACGGGATATTTAGATCAACCTAAAACACAGAATTGCTTGGTCAGCTTTTAGTGTCCACTAGATTTAGATTGTAATAATTCTATGTGTGTGTTCTTCCTTCAGTTCATATTGAACATTACAACGTGTACGATGTCAGCAGCGGAGACTTGTTACTTTGACAAACCGCGATATGATCACATTTCGACTGTTCTGTACAAGGCGGAATTCAATGGGTGAAATGCGCTTGTTTCGTATTGTTTTTCGTCGTTGCGCAAAGATGCAGTAATACGCCAAAGTGATCCACTTGAACTTTCCATATACGACGTCGTTTCTTTATTTAAAATTCAAAATTGTTTGCAATTTTTATGTAACAGAAACGCCCAATGTGTTCTCATAGATTTGTCGAAGATGCCGACCTCAATTTTTCTAATACCATTCACGTACTATTACGACAATAGACACCAAGTATTGAATTTAAAACATTGATAACTCTACTTCTGATTAGTTAGCAACACACTTTAATTGCTGTATGCTATGCCCATAATATTTATAAATCTGCATGTTCCAAAATATATTCATAAAAAAAACAACACTTTTCATTATTATGTGCGTATTTTCGCTAAAATTATTTTGCCAATAGTTTCTTTTCGTCCATTTTTTTCTATACCCTTTTCATTTTTATTGGTGTTATATGGGCAATTGGGCATCCATTAATTTATTGTTCGTCAACACTGGGTTTGCCTAACCTTTTCGTTTCTTCTGCGGATGTATAAAATCTTAATCCACCAATGTTAATCAAAGTAAAAACTACTGCATCATCAACACCCTTTATTTCTTCAAGGCCGACTCAGACGTTTCCTGAGGAGGGCGCCTCAATTTCTCCCCAAAAAAAATTCGTGTTTTTTTGCATGTACATATGCTTGTCCATATATATCACTGTGTGCAATTGCTAAGCTTAAATCGAATTCCTTCATATAGAAAATCACAAACTTTGTTGTAAAATTCCGGATCCGTAATGTGTTATACACAGTATCCTATGGGACGTAATACTACACATATTGTTTACTGCATCAAAACGAAAAATCATATCATCTCAAATTTCTGAATTGTGTATTTTAGGTTCCTATCTTTAGAGTTCTAGTTACTATTTTTTCATTTACACGAAAAACATAATATGTCGAAATCTCTGAGTCAGACTTTAAAAGACATATGGCATGAAATAATTGCACATAAATGAAATGGATCCTACTTGAATCACTTCCAGAGTTTGAAACCAATTTGGATTTCACATTCCCTTGCAAAACAGGAAGAGTTCAGGGGGGGAGTGCGGTTTGTGTGGCAATTCCTGGAACAAGGATGCCCTGAACATTACTGAGCCAGTAAATTCACCAAACGTGAAAAGCATTTGCCATCAGCTCACCGACTCCTTTGGCTATTTTATATTGTGCTAATCGGCTACTCCTTCTTTAAAAAATTGCAGATCGATATCTTACTACAAGCCTACAGTAAATGGTCTGAATCCCGGTCTGATGCTTTTTGATTTTGTCGCAAAACATGCTACGATACACGTAAATGTGAACACCGCTTGCTTTTCCTGTTCCGAAATTGCCACAACTCTGCCACCCAGTGCCCCCGAACTCTTCCTTTTTTACTGTTTACAGAATGTAAACATCCAAATTGTTTTGCAACTCGTGGAAGTGTTTTCAGTAGGGGTCCTTTTCATTATTGTCAATTTTTTTTTTCCATCCCATTATGTGGCCCTTTAAAGGACAGTTTTTGTGATCTACAGCCACGTCCCCCCCGGCCCCCCGATTTACCGTTAAAAAATGTTGTATCAGTAAACTGACATTCCATACAAATTTGATGTTTCCCGCAGAAATTTGCAAGTTTTTGTTTTTGTATTTTCTCGCTGTAAACGTGGTCATAAAATGTAACACAATTGCTACAAACTTTCCATAACAAATGGATATCCCGGGTGTGGATTCCTGGAATTAACTGAAAATTTGTGACAGGTTTCTTAAGGATATCTAGCGAACCATGCGGATTTAAGATTCGCAGTTCATCAGCTGCTGACAGGGCCCATCCATACAGTTGGACTGAATTAAACTCGAAATTTGTAATCAAATGATTTTGGTGATATGTTTCTATTTGAGGGAGATCAACATCAGGTTAACATGAGCGGGTCACGTACTACACTCTAAATTTCAAGGTTTTAAAAAATGT
>JAMKCH010051358.1:0-10509 GCA_023653785.1 Ophioderma brevispina
TAACCCGGACCGGATCGTTTTGCCGACCGCTCGGCCCAAAGCACGAAAGGCACTATTTATTTTAAACGGCCCAGAGGCAACGGAGCCAAAGTTGCGTTCATTGCATCTCGGCCGTTTTTCCCGCAAGGAATAAGTAGCGTAAAGTCAATAACGGCCCAAGGCAACGAAAAAACATCGCGTTCATTTTCCCGGAAGACGGCCCAGATGCAACGAAAAACATCGCGTCCTTTTACCGGAAGACGGCCCAGATGCAACGAAAAAAAACATTCGCCGCCATTTTCCGGAAAGCGGTCCCAGATGCAACGAGGAACATGGTGCGAATGCAATAAAAACAGGGTAAATAAAGAAATAAATAAATAAATAAATAAGGATGCGTACTGCCACTGCTCTGCATGAAATTTGTAAGCTTTAGTTCGACAGTCGTGAGTGCGCTATGTACGCGAATCTGTCGTGCGTGGGCTATTATGCTACGTCAGGCTCCGGTTTACGTCATGAATGCGTTTATGCATAATTATAAAAAATAGCTTATCGAAAAGGGTGGCGCTATCACCATCGAAATCGAAATGTCTGATGGGCATTTGACACGTGTCACCCGCCTGATTTAAAGCATTGCGCCTTCTGCGGGCAAAACATCCCAGATGCAGTGAAAAGCTCGCATATTTCCCGGAAGACACCCCAAATGCAACGAAAAAGATCGCGTCATTTTCCGGGAAGACGGCCCAGGTGTCAACGAGAAACATCGCGTCATTTTCCGTAAGAGGCCCAAAATGCAACGCGGAACATCGCGTCATTTTTCCGGTAAGAAGGCCCAGATGCAATGAGGCGCAATGCGAGTCATTTGCGCGGCAAAAAATAAGTTGTTGACGGCAAGAATGGCAAAGGAAAAAACATTTCCGACCGGTTACCACGTTTTCGTTGGCCTCTCATGCCTCCGGCCGTGTGTTAGGGTTAATGCAAATTTTATTTACTACTGGTAATGGAGTTAATTCCTTATGCTTTAAACTGAAGTACATATATGTACTAACTTGATCAATACATTTGAATCTTTGTTTTGATGATTTTTGGCCCATTTAGAATCAGTTACAAAATAGTAGTGTTATGCTAATTTTACACAGAGGTCTATGGGAAAACCATCTTGCAGCTCATTGTTTTGCTTATTAAGTCTAATTAATGCAAGTTAGATCATTATCTTTTTCCATGTTTTTAATTGCTGCAATGTTCAAGATTAAGTTTACATAAAAAGATATTCATGGTACATCAAATAATAATTAAAAATAATGTTTTTCATAATTTTGCTCAGCAAACTTGAGTTTTCCCTTAGACTTTCTATGGTAGCGTGTCCCCACATCCGTGTCCCCACATCCTCCACCCTGCATGCTCGTTAGCATAATTAATTACAAAATTAATTATAATCATTGGAGAAACCTGAGTTTGGTGTCAAATGAAAGAGGAAAGATCAGGCTTTCAAATGGGACCAACATGAAGGGTGTAGGTATCCATCTTCATATCAAAACAACCAGAATAATGTCATGTTTTTAAGAAAAATGTCACAACTCCAGCCAAAAGAGGTGCCCACTTTGAGACGCATGGCCCTAGATACAAATATTTATGAGCTAAAAAATGCATTTCCACATTTTTTTCACTCAATCACTGTCTTGCATTATCGCTGCTGATCCCTAGGCTTAGGCTTTAAACCAAAAATTGACACAATGCTCAACTCATTTTTAGTTTCGGCATTTTGTCTATTTTCGACTTCAACTGTATTGAACATGTTGCTTTGCTGGGCCTAATCACTCTTCCAAGCCAGGAAACACTTAACTACTCATCAGTGACTCATTCCCTACAGTAGTATAATGTACATGATGTATGTAGGCTACATGGCTGTCAGTCAGCGATAAAAGTTTAGGCATGTCTTTGACAACTTTGACACCGGGTTTGACACGCCAATTACAACATTTAGCTAACATTCCCAGTCCCACACAAAACATTAATATTTACCCGCGCCCAGTAGACTGAACCGCACAACCTAGGCTACATGTAGTAGTTAGCCATACATCCACACACTCAACTTTTCCAAAAGTGCTATCATCAGCTCATGTTTTGGTGCACTGTACCAGTGACTGAACCCCGCGGTACCCTTCAACACAATGAATGGAAAGGTCAATTAAAGGTCTGGGTCTTTCTCCATATGCTGCCATATGCCTATGGCATGCCTACACCTACGGTATACAGGCAGTAGCATGGCAGTAGCCAACGTACTGCTGACTCTCCACACGTGGACTTTCCCATTTTACACCAGAGGAGGCATTTCCGTACATTTGTATAGAAAACGTAGCTAGATTTGGACATAAATTCTCTTTATGTTATGGATTCAGTTTCACAAATTATTATATATACAAATTTCACTCATTTAGTAGAAGGATCCATATCGTTATTGAATTATGCTGTAAATTTTATACCAAACACCTATTTCCATTGTAGTATTTCCTTTGAGAATGAAGACCATTCCCAAATAAACCTTTAACGGGCATAGGTCACCTGTTCTGAAGTTCACATTTCACTTTATAAAAACGAAATTCCAATAAAGTTTTACGTTAATGCAAAACTAGACGATTCAAGAACGGAACTGCATAATAAAATAAATCATTATCATTGTAATGTCCAAAATGGTAAACACTGACTTTGGCATAATAAAAAGATTTTCAAAAGAAAACAATTGATAGAACATTGGCAAGGAGACCTGGTACAGCTGACCCAATGCCAAAAGTTGTTTACTCCAGTGCTTACCGCGTGTACTAAAATACTGAAAGTATAGCCTATAGGACGCAGCAACATATAAGCAGTTGCTACCAGAGGGTTGTTGAGTCAATCCCACAAACACCAGTTTTGGGAATTTCACCTTCAATAGGGTCAGTGATACATAAAAATCCTATTCTAACACATAAAAACCCTGACTTTAATGTTCAGTTAGCACAAAGCGTTAGTACTTAGGGATTTTGCATGATTATGAAATGTTTGTGGTTCTTAAAGGTTTGGAACAACTTTACATCCTAAGTACTGACATGTAGTTAGTACAGTACAGTATAGGCACATGCTATGTCCCTGGGATGATGAACCACCCCTGTGCCTGACCCAAACAAACGTATGCCTCACAAATTTGATAAAATTTTTAGACCACAGGCACAGTGCGATGCTTCCAGACTCAGTCCGTTGGTAAAGACTTCGACATGCAGACTTCCAGCATGCATGAGTTCTTTCTTCCAGGAGCCTTTGAACTTTGTTGCAGAGAAGGTTCTGCCATCCGGTACAACAGGCAGAAGACTTCCAAGTTCTTGATCCTTCTACCAGGTATCTTCCCATTACCTTGTACTTGATTGCAGGCTAATGAACTTGAAAATAAGAATGATATCAGCAAACATGATAGTGTTCGATTTTTCTTTTATTTTTTTTTTTTTTTTGTTTTCGGTACTGCATGGCATGGGCACTTTAACCATTGGCATGCCGCGCCGGTTATATAAATGCCTAGGACCAGTACATACTGCCAATGGAAGCTGTCGAAAAGCTGTGATGTTTCTCCACGAAAGACATTTGTAATCTATCTTATATAGTGTCTTTTTTTTATTTTCTAGATTTTTTACATGTTTTTTCCATAACACCATTTCAATGATCCTGCATTTAAAAGAAATATAAAAGTTAAAACCCTTACAAAATGTGATCACCAAAATATGCTAGCACAAGCTCGTTGCAAGCTGATACGAGATCGCAAAGAACACGCATTTGCGCACCGCAAGCATTGATGAACCTTTGCGCACATGCACAAGCCGCGAGCTTACACGAATTCACGAGCATATGATCACAATTTAAAATTTATGTGCGTGCAAGCATGCACTGTAAGCACGTACTAGCACGGTGAATTCAAGCTCGCAGAGTTGCGAGCAGTACAAATTTTAGTCAGGTTGCGCGGCATATGCGCGGAAAGAAAGGAAAGTGCTGAAATGCATTGTGGGAGGTCAAAGTTCATCAGATATTGGAGGGAGACAAAAACATGTCAGTTGTATGTTGGTGGTAAATTCAGTAAAATTTAATAATATTCTAGGACAAATGCTGAAATAAGAGATGTCCATGAAATAGACTATTAGTAGCAGAACTTAAACACGTGGCTTAAATAAGACAGATGCCATGAAATCGATTATAGCAGGCACTTAAGTTATTTGGGGGAGGGCGACTTATCACTCAGATATCAGTTTACAGGGAATATATACTTTTGAAACCATTTTAAGGATCAGAATTTGGAGAATGTTTGTAGGCTAGGTTCTCTCAATAAATGTATTATGCATTGTGATGACAGCAGCTAGGTTTGTGATTTTTTTAATTGCAGTCAAGATTGTGCATTTGAAGTGCTAACTGTGACTGTATGCAGAACTTCAATTTCATTTTAAAGTGGACTTACCTGATTTTGTCAATAATTTAATGGTTAGATGAGTTAACTGTAAAAAATAAACATAAAAATACCATGCCATTATACTCAAGATACAAAAGTTTGAAAAGTGCTTTAATTAAGTGTTACAAATACCAAGGTAGAATAGGTAGGGAAAAATTGGCATTTAAGGGATTTACCCGATTTTTGTTAAATTTAAGATTATTGGTATTTAGGGGCTGATCGACCCACAAAAAAGATTTAGGGATAATTGAGTGTGGCTGCACCAGTGTTTAGTACTTGTTTGTAGCAATTTGGTTTCTAAAGGGCATTACCTGATTATTAAATTGCCAAATTGAGGTTTGTGAATGGGATTAAAATCGGCAGGTTAATTTATAAGGAGAAGCATTTCTTTTCACAGCCTCGGTATTGAATGAATGTTTTCTTTCAAGATATTGTCATTTTCCAGTTTTGTCACATAACAGCTAGCTGTTGATAGCATTACAGGTAGAGGGGCAATTTTGGAGTGACATGTTGACTGTTAGGCTGTTATAACACATTTTCACGCATTCATTACCAATTAACAACAACCCCTTCTACTCTGAAATTTATACATTCACCCTTATAAGACCCAATTTTGGGAGAAAAAAATTGACAGAGTTTAACTCCAAGACCCATTTTTTTATGTTTTGTCATAGGTACGTGTCACTGATTTTGATCATGCAGCTATAAGCTCGCGGCAAGCTCACACAAGCACATGCGAGCTCTATTGTATGCGAGCTGGCACCAGCTCGTGCGTGCTCACTTGGAGCTTGTGGGTGCTCGTTCTTATCCAAATACGGCTCGGTGAAGCTTACGCGCAGCTAAGCCGCAGGCCAACAAACACGGGCCGCAAAGCTCGCGCAAGCACATACGAGCTCTATTTTATGTGAGCTGGCACAGCTCGTGCTTGCTCACATTGGGAAGCTCGTGAGTGCTCGTTCTGTTCCAAATACGCGCTTGTGTTATCGCACATGTGATTGTTCTCGGCTCGTAAAGTTGTCGTAATAGCTCATAAATTGTCATACTTAAGCTCGCACTGTGCTTGCAACAGCTTGTTTACGTGGCTTTGCAACGATCTCACAAATAGCGCGTCATTTTCATAAGGGAGCGCTATTCTCTCACTGAGTTAGGTTGGTCAATGACATCACAGTGGTGCCACCAGACATTCCTCCGAAAATCCAAAGAAATTGTGCACACAGTTTTCAGAATTTTCCTTGTGTTTTTATTGACATGAGAACAAAGGAAGAGTCAGAGTATTTTCTCACCCCCAATCATATTTAGGATAACTATTGAATGGGAGGGCTCAATCTTCTTGTTTATGTATTGGTGCACACCCAATACACTATATTGCATAGCCATGGCGTCATGACATAGCTAACTTGTTTGTAAACGTGAAACTTTCAAGCACAATCCCGTTAGGGGTCAGGGCGTCAATCGCTACTCCAAATCGTGGGGGGGACATTGTAAATTTGTCTCGACCCCCAATCCACCTACCACACCAACCCCCCCCCCCCCCAAACCCCCCCCCCCCCCCCCCCGCTCTTCCGATTTTGCGAACCGCGGTAAAAGAATGGTATACCAGCAGACAAGCATGCCGATAATTTTTTTAATATTGTGATTTTACAAAATGTACATTCTTTCAAAAGAAAACCATGTACGTAGTAAGCGCCAGGGGCAGAGCCATCCCTGGATTAAGGGGAGACCAACTGAAAGCGGAAATTGGCGGCCATGCCTTTCCAATCCCCGGCGCAAGCGCGGAACCCCTAACAATGATCGCTTTCGAAAACACAAGTTTTCCAATGCAAAATTTGATGAAAACAATTGCAATTGAGACATAGACACAACTTGAAATGTGTAAGTGTTTCACCTTGTATGCTACAGTATAATAACGGTAAATTAAAATTAGAATTATCACAGCCAAATTTAATATGAAGGAAGGCATAGTAAACATCATCAAGGTCTATGCCCCCACATCTGACACAGTGAGAAAGAGAGCGACAAGTTCTATGACACCCTACAGCTCCAAACCCTACAGCTCCAATACAGAGAATCCCCAGAAAGAAAGCCGCATCCTGATGGATTTCAATGCCAAACATGGACAGATTACCAGGTATGGACAACCCACATTGGGTAGATATTGACTTGGAAAAATCAACAGACCAACAGAGGAGAAAGCTCCTGGAATTCTGTGCACTCCACACACTGGTTGTTGCAACACTTACTTTCCAACAACAAGGAGTGTAGAAAGGCAACGTGGACATCTCCATGTGGGCATTATAGAAATATGATTGACTTCATCATTACCCAACCCCAACGGACAACTTATAAATCCTTTCGACTGGCAGATTCTTACTGCTCAACCGATGTCGGTTCAGACCAAAACCTGGTGCTGGCTAAGTTGAAATTTATACCTACCAAAACCAACGTATAACAACGGTACACAAGAAGTATACGTCAGTCGCTTCAGTTCAGCGACCCCACAATTGCAGCAGAATTTCTGGTGCACAAGAGAGGTAGTGCCTTTGGACACTCCTCCATTATAAGACACTGATGTTGAAGGGCTATGGCCCAACTTCAGGAAACAACCAATAAAATAACAGAGGAAAACTTGGGTGGTAAAAAGGTCCCGGCAAATTATGGGGCTCCCTGAAGAAGTAAAAAAGGCATGTCACAAGAAGGACAGCAAGACCAAATGATGAACAACCCAACTTCAGCGGCCGTGGGATAAGTCCAACTACTCCAAACGGAACAAGGGGGTCAATATCAAGTAAAGAGCTGGAGAAGCTGCTCGAAAAGGAGTTAAAGAGATGGAGATTCACATGCTGGAACAACCTCACTGAACTCTTCAAGTGCGTCCGTAGACTAAGCGAGTGAAAGACTCAACTGCCAGCAGCTGCCAAAGACATATGGCTCCCTTCAAAACTCTCCAGATAAAGTAAGAAGTCTGGGAAGAACACTTTCAGCAAAACATCTCAACACGGACTTCCCTAGAGATGAGGAGTACTTCACTCCATCCCAAAACCTGGCAATTCTAACTCAACAGGCATGCCTTTCCTCTCAATAGATAAGTAGAAGAGGCGCATTAGAAACTGAAACATAACAAAGCAGTGGATGGGATAACATCTCTGCTGAAAAACCCTGAAATCAGGTGGCCCAGCTATGACATCTACTGTTTGAAAATAATCACATTGCCTGGGTAAAGGGGAAATTCCCAGAGACTGGAGCAAGGGCCTGATAACTCCAGTATACACTAAAGGGGAGAAACTAGATGCCGCCAACTATAGGCAATACTTTACTGCCATCCCAGGGAAAGTATTCTTAGAATGCTCCTGAACCGGATCCAGGGCACCATAGAGACTACCTTGGAGAGGAGCAAAGTGGACTTGGAAGCTCAAGAGGTAACACTGATGCGGTAATTATTGTTCGCAAGTGCTAGAGAATGCCAAAGAAAGACTCATTCCTACACACTGGAACTTTGTATCTTGATACCATTTTGGAGGGAGGCACTCTGGAAATGCTTAAGATCAATTGGAGTAGACCACGCAAGCTGTATACCCCTAATTGAAAAGAATGTATGAGCACACCATATGTCTCAGTAGTGGTGAAGGAAACTCACTGACCGGTTTCGAAGTCTTAAGGTTTGGTGGGACAGGGATGGCTTCTAGCTTAATGCCTCTTCATGTTCTCTTCTTAGAATTGGTAATGAGAGATTCAAAACCTAGGCTCCGGAATCCAATGGGAGAGTTTTGAATGAAAATCAACACATCGTTATGTCTGAGGACACCACCCTGCTGGAAATGGTCTTTGAAGAGTTACAGCTATCCACAGAAGAACTGAAAAAAGCCTGCGCCAAATGGGGCATGAAGATCACCCATCTAAATGCAAATCATGTCCGAGAACCAGAGACAACACCCTTAACCAGACACCCATTACAAATTAAATGATTTTGTCTTTCTTGGAAGTAATGTGCCTTCGGTTAAGGAGGACATCAAGATGCCGACAGACTTGGCAGCATGGGCATTCAGGAATAACCATCTGGAGCAATCATGACATCACAAGATCGCTTCAAGCAGAATATACCATCTCTTATACTCTCCATTGCCACCTATGGAGCAGAGCCTGGGTATTGCTCAAGGCAGACTGCCAAACTAGAAAGCTTTTGAGATTACTATTCTCCGGTCCATCCTAGGAGTGGAATCTTTCTGGACAAAATAGGAATGATGAAATTAGACCGCGTCTGAACATCACATGCCCCATCAACGATTGTCAGTCACCAGGATCGATGAAGTTGGTTTGGACATGTCGTCAGATGCAGAACACAGATTTACCATACCAATCCTATACGCAAGACTTCACAGCGTAGGAATCCAGGTCGCCCACCAGCAAGATGGAAGGACCCAGATCCCCCAGGACACAGGCTTGGACCTCCAAATGCCGAATCTATTGCAAGGGCAGACCAGAATGGCTGAGAATTACTCATTTAGAGAGTCAAAGGGGACACCCCGGCCTATGCAGTTAAGTCAATTAAAGTCAAAATTAAAAGAAAAAAATATGGGTATCGGCTTGAAAACAATTACAGGTGTATCCACGGAGACTTAATTTTATTAAGAATGTGCAAGAAGAGATTTTGAGGCATCCCAAATATTGTGTCACATAGTAATTTCATATAGATTATACACTCAAAGATCCCATACCTTATAGTTGGCTACAGAAATGTCTTAAAAGAGCCAAAAAGGGTGATTTTGATTTGCTTATATTTCAATACAAAAATATCCTGAATTTTGCATTTGCTCCTATACGAAATTAGAAATTTCACAATTGTTGTACCAAAGAAACATTTCTCAGCCTCATCCTTTCAGATGGGGATTATTTTGATGGAAAGCTTTACAGGGTTAGGTTTTGTTTGAATATAAAATGTTATAAAGAGTTCATATATCAACCGGTGCAGGGGTGGATGGGGTGGGCCCCTCCCGCGCTTCGCGCGGCAGCCCTGCAATATTCACTTTTCAAAACCCTTTTTTTTTGCAAATTTGATAGAAACAATTTGAAATGTACAAGTGCAGCTCACTTTATAATGCTTTTAGATATGATCAACGATCTTAAAATCGCCATTCGATCGATAGCCGTTTTTTGAAGTTGTTACGATTTAATGCTGAGGAATATGGCCATCTTTTAAGTGTTTTGTATAAAACCTGTCATAAAAATTTTTAAATTTAAAAATTAAAAATATCTTACGGACAATTTAGATCCCTTAGAAAAAAGTATTTCAAGGTATGCTCCTTTTACAGGGTGTATCAAGAAAATTGTGCATAGAATACTGCTGACCCTGAACTCGATATGTTCATTGAACAGTAATTTTTCTGACAATCGTAATATTAATTTTTTACACTATATGTTCTGAAAAAAAATGAAAGAAATCGCTTAAAAAGGAAGCAGATATGAACAGTTTTGTACACCTTACCATTTTCTCCCATTCCAATGGAGTTCACACAGAAAAGCACATTTTGTGTAAACGAATAGATACCTCCGGCCCACCCAGGAGGAATTTTCTAGCTTTTTCTCACCCGTTACAGCCCATTTTTAGAGTATGTTGAAAGGAAAAGAGTCCACTCATGTTGGACTAACCCTGGTTTAAACCCGGGTCTAAAATTAGGCTCCCTTTCGGAATACCAGCCTATTATTTTTTTCAACTATGTCTGTTGTCTTAGTTTTTAATGACGTCTTCCTTCAACGTTGATTTCTACGATTGGACTTGAAGAATTGTCTTTCAGCTTATGGCAATGGACAAGTTAAAATAGTTAAATTTAGAGAATAAAGTTATTGAAAAGAGATCTTGTTTTCACCATCTGGACCAGGTGATAATTGACTCTTTGGATGTTTACAATAACTTAAAATGTTTAAAATTAATAATCTAATATAATTAATGCACTGATTATCATTGAATTCACTGAATCTGATTTGCAATTTACTCTTTTGAAGCAAAGGTAAAAAAAGTTACTATATATGGATACATCGAAAAAACATAACGGCGAATCTAATTTTCAATGTTT
>JAMKCH010051359.1:0-10512 GCA_023653785.1 Ophioderma brevispina
GTTTTTTTGAATAATTTAGTATTTTGTTGACTACATTTTGACATTGGTATTGTCTCTATGGACTAATGTGCTACTTGTTTTTTTTCACAGAGTCCAAGTACCAAACCAGGAAACAAAGGGACAAAACGGAAAAGCCGACAACTTCGTCCAAAGACGCTTCATCCACACTCAGTGATGCCATCCTACAAATCCAGAAAACAACTGATGCCGTTTCCAATAAGAAGCGTCGACCAGTGCCAAACAAAAACGACAAAAACAAGCAGGGCAAAAGTGGCACTTCCAATGGCCCTGTGAAAAGGACCGTCAAAGAAACCGTCACGAAACAAATCCCGTGGGGGAGAGTGATTCAGATACAGGTGTTAACAGAACTAGTGGGTCAAATAAATGCAAACGAGTAAGCAAACTCTGCTACATACACCTTTCGCCATGTACTGCAAAGACTAGAAAGCGCCCTCATAGCCCAGCTCGGTCATCATATAGTGGCGATCCGAGGTGGTGGTTCATGACTCTCCCCCAGAAGCCCCTAAAGAGAAACAGACTCTTCCTCCATAAAGTGTCGAGTGGTGGAAGGACAAGGCGTGTTGCATGTTAAGTCCGCTTGGGACGACTGAGAAAGATCGGGAAATGGTTGCAGGCACCCAGGAGGGGGAACCGAAATAACATGGGTTTCACACTGCAAAAAAGGACTGGTCCCAGTTTCCTTGTCTCTCCTCTCATAAATTTTCTTGAGGTGCAAAATGTGTTGTTGTGAATTTATTTCCACCTGTAACAAGGTTAGTGTATAATGAGAAATGTGCAACAGCTGTTGATCTCTGCAGTTTTCTGTCTTCTCTATTTGTCTTCAATCAATTTTCAAGCGCCGTGTCATTTGGTCTGGCTCAACTTCTAGGAAGCGCAACAAATTATAACAAAAGTCCAATTCTTCATGTGTTAGGTGCTCGAACACCAGACGTGCCCAAACAGAGAGAGTTTTCATTTGGGGCACATAAGATACAGCTTGTGATAGCCAGGCGCGGATGTTAGGAGGGGGCGGAGGGGCTCGCGCCCCTCGGTATTCGGCAAATCTTGCAAAACATCTTCATTTTTGACAAGTTTACAGCCTTTCACCCCCGGTAATTTTGGACGTTATTTTCAATCCTGGATTCCGCCCCTGTAGCCATGGCTTCTGGATTGGAAAGAAGCCATTGAACTGCTTGGAAACCCAGCCGCATAGCCAACCATCAAATCCAAAAATAGAGGTCTTCCACCTTTCGATTAGCGGCTATCTTTGCTGGGAATGGCCAAGTCCATTCCAAATTTCTGGAGACTTTCTAAATCTAAATAACGACATGCAATTTTGGATATGTTGATAAAAGTATGGGTTCACAATTTGAAAATTAGCACAAGTACTTTGAAGGTCGGGTATTAAATTGATCTGAATGACGGATACTACAGGAAGTAAACAAACACCTTTTGTTATAGGTTAGGCTTGAGTGAGGTGAAAGACCTCTTTTGGCCTCTTATTGTTAAAAGGTCCCCTTAAAAAATTGGAGATGAAATTGACACAGTCACTCAATTTTCAAGTGTAACTATCTGTAATAATTTAGCTATTTATACTTTGTCATACTTATGAACCATAGTTTGATGATGCTGTTTTGTAATTATCGCCATCAACACGACCGTTTGCATTAAAACAAACAATCCATAGTTAATTACATTGGTTACATGTGGAAACTAACATTTAAAAGGGCCTGTCGTGCTCCCCAAGCTCGCCCCGACTTACACCCTAAAAAAGATGAGATTTTTCAATATCATCCTGAACCGTTATAATTGTATCCATGGTGTTGCCAATATTACCGTGGCCAATTCGGTGTGTGTCTGTAAGAAATTCGCAATTTTTGTAATTTTCAGAAATTATAGCACAGTGGGCTATGGGACCGTGGGGAACAAACATTTGCTCATAACCAAAACCGCAAAGTCGGGATCGTACAAAGTTGTGAATAAGCTTTCCTCAAGGATATCTAGTGAACCATGAATAAAGTAGGTGGTGCTGGAATCACGGAATGCACACCTTTAAAGTGCACAACGAAGATTTCAAGTCATCCATATTTTCTGTGGAATGTATGTGATTTTCATATAGATTTGACGCTAATGATCCCCATACCTTTTTATTTTGGTCGCAGAAATAACTTAAAAATTGAAACAAGTGGTGATTTGTATTGCTTAAATTTCAATAGAAACAGAGGCTGAATTTCGTATTTGCCTCCTATACGAAAAATAGAAATTCACATTTTTTGTACCAAAGAAACAGTTAAAGAAACAGCTTAATCCTTACAGATGGAATAGTTTTGATATAAAGCTTTACACCAGTGCCAAAATTAAACTTCATTTTTCACTTTGTTTTGGGGGATACCTGTTACTTTGAAATCGCTCGTTGCATCTCCACACCTTTAAACATAACATGTGCTAATTTGCACAAATGCTCTGAGGTGCAAACTCCAGTGGGTGTTAGTGAAAACTTTACGTGCTTAGTCATTTTTATGATCATATCTGACTTCTTTCTTTGGTAATTTTTTAGAGATTGGAGTACTGTCTACGTTCTCTGATGTAAGACATTCTAGATGGCCTTTTGAGGTGCTCTTGTAAAAGTGGTGGTCCTATTGGCATGCCTGGAAAAAAAGTGGGGAACTCGGGAACCACCATTCTGATAATTTCACTATTTGAAGGAAAATTGTTGTCCTTTAAATAAAGAAATACCTAAGAATTTGAAGGGAAATAATGAAACTGGGAGGGACAATTTTCGATTTGTGTTCTGGGAATAAGCATTTTTTGGGTGGGGTGGTGGTGGGTTTAGGCCGCCTGGAGCTTTAAGTGAAGAAATGCACATGGGGAAATGAGTGGATTACGGCAAAGTCTTGATAATATTGGAAAACCAGCATCTTGACTATCTGTAGTAGGGACATGTTTTAGGGATCAATTTGCAAAAAATGCTTGTAGCTCCTTTTGAGGTCTGTCTTGTAGCTCCTTTTGAGGTCTTGTAGCTCCTTTTGAGGTCTTGTAGCTCCTTTTGAGGTTTCTTTGTGGTCCAGTGGATACAATCCGACCGCTCTGACTAAAGGTCCTGGGTTGGCCGTCCCGCTGAGGCCAATGTTTGTCTCTTGGGCAAGGCCCTTTAACCTCGCTTACCTCTCTCTACCAGGTGCAAAATGGGAGCTTGGACGAATATTGTCCACTGAGCGCCACCCAAAGGTATGAGTATACCTTGGGCATTTGTAGCAGCTCACTATTCTAGTGGCAGCGGAATAAATGTAAGCGCTTTTATACATTGTGAAAAGCGCTTTAATAAAATGTCGACATTTATAACGGTAACCCCACTAATGATTTGCAGGGCAAGTTAAAAAAGGTGGAACCTAAAAACAAAACATATATATTTCATCAACCCCCTGGGCACTACCATCTATGATACAATCTGTGTGATTGGTTCATTACAGAACACAACATGAGATAGCCCTCAGAGTAACCAATCAAATGAGTGCTTCGATATCTCTGTGTAAACCATACCACTATTCTTAGAGTATCTCTGATTTGCTCGCGAGGGGAAACAAGGTTGTGTAAAGCCACTATCAGTGATTTGCCAAATCAGAAAATCGAAAAAATCATCAAAAATCAGATTATTGCATGTTTGTATCAAGTACAAGTATCCTAACATACCCTGTAAATTATAGGACCAGAAGCTACCTAATAAGGACAAAATCAGAAATTTTAGTCATTACTGTCCATACGGACACTTGCTACAACACATAACTGAATGGAGATTCGCATGTTTGAACACTGGCGTTTTCTTCCTTTTCTGTCAGTTCTTCAGTTGGAAAAGTAACTTATGAGAATTCTACAGACTTATCCTTCACCTTTAAGCTGTTCTTGGAAATTTCAAATATTTTGACTCTTCCAGATAAATCACTGATAGTGTCTTTAATGTTAGTGCTTTGTAGTTTTATATGATGTAGATTATATTGTATGAGATACATTTCTTTGTGGGTTCTACTTTTTTACTCAGCCTGTATTTGAACAATTCACTTGAGAAACCCTCAGGAGGAGACGACAGAGCCGTCTGACTTGCTTACAAAACAATGCTTTTAATCTGCTGTTTAAGAAGTAAATTCTGTTGGACAACCTGGAAAGGAGAAGTTTGTTTATAAATAGTTGTATAAGGTCGGAAATTGCATATTCACACAGCATTAATATAGTGTGAATATGGAATTTCTCCTCACTCCCACCCATTCCATAGAATGTGCAAGTAGCATACAGCAAACTGGTTCCCCCCGGCAACACTCATGGTTCGAAGAGTCATGTAAAGCTGTTGGTCCCATGTGTCAGTGGAGTCAATCCTGAGCACGTAAAGAGTAAGGGATCATCCCGGGTCTGTTGCCTGCACTCACCACTCTAAGTACCAGAGTCCTCTAGTGTGATGCGGGAACCTGCTATACTGGAGTTTAAATTGATCCAGATTTCCAGGTGGTAATGTAATTGTATAGAAGCAGAGAATCTCAACTCAAACTGTTTGTTGTTAGGAGTAAGATCTCATATTTTTCAATGTGATCTCAAACTTTGAACGAATACAAACATTTTTTGGTAAAAGAAAATATGATAAGGCTAAGTGACTAACCTCGTAGGCCAAAAGATGTACATCGACTACATCAAATTTGAAGTACAACTCTACATATTGAGCACAAAACACATCAAAACCTGTGTTCTGGGAGACATACTTGCACAAGTTTTGCTTTTCTAGCCCAAGTGCATAAAGGACTTGCTAATTGTTTGCGCTGTTTTTAGTGCTTCAACAATTTGACATTTTTTTCAGCTTTCCTACATGAATTTACATAAATAAAATGTTTGTGTGTTCTTAATTTCATGCTGCTTGAGAAGTGTGGAAATTAATGCAACATGAACATTTCCTTTTCTACAACTTTTTTAAGCTTTACCTATTTGTAATTGCTTAGGCTGGTATTTGCAACTGGATTATTGAAATAAGTCTCCAAAACATGAATATTAACTTTCTAGTAGTAGTGTAACCCAAGTCACAATTTCTAAAGCTAGAAGTTTTTTGCAAGACTACTATCATATGATACACAAACTTGCTATGTTTGGGTTGCCAACTTCAAAACCAAAGTGTGTGACAAACAAGACTGTTTTGGGGTGGGTGGGGGGTTTTAATATACTTTTGCATGGGAAGACAATTACACATGGTTAATAGAAAGCAAAAAATGCTTCCACATTCAGTTGTAATCCATTTTATTCTTCATACAAAATGAGTTTTTTTAGCTTGTGTTAGCTGCATGAAATACCCAAATGTAGGCCTACTTGATAACTAGAGCTGGGAGTTGCCGTTAATTTCCCATACCCTTTACATCGATTTAGTATTACTTTCGGTTAAACGTGTAAACGGTCATAACGACTGCCGAATATGTCCTGCTCCCACGGAAATGCAATTCTAGCACCATAATCATTCGTAATCAGGTTACCCGGCTTTGCATTGATCATCTTGGTACGCCGTACCCGTATGGGTCAATGGGTAGGCGTGTTGGACAAAACAACAACGATACAGCAACCCAAAGAACAGAAATGGAGCACAAACAGAAAATGATCCGCTCGGCGAACAGGTTTTATTGAAAACCCCAATCCTAGCATCCCCCCCCACCACAAAAACCCGCCTCCAAATGAAAGGTCCGGTCACTAAATTTGAATATGAGAAAATAAGTGTCCACTATTTGTTTTGTACCCAAAAAAAGCCAAGGTCTATACCGGACGGGCTCCCACTGAAAAGTGAGCGTCCTACGTCGCTGGGCTATCACGGCCAGATTTATCTGAGGAGTGAAATTGCCCTCCTACGATTATCTTAGCGACGCAGGAAGGTAGGGATCGCGATTACCCCCTCGAACTTCTTCACAAGGTACCACAAAGAGGAAAACCGTAACTCCCCATGAACAAAGTGAGGGGGGAAGACCTTTGATAATTTATCGCACTTCGCGCTGAATTGGCAAATAACAAGGAAATTTAGATCATAATGCAGAAACGCCGATTATGAATATGCGCAGTTATACCAACACAGAAAAAGTCGATGTCTAAATTTAAACGTCAACCTGCGACGAATCAAAAACGGCGCCAGCCTGGTAAAGTAGCAAGTCACTTTTATAGGTATGTCAAAGCGTCGCAATCGTCAATATTACACAACAAATTTAACACTCAGAACAAGGAAAAAGAAGTGATGGGGAGCCTAGAGGCTTTTCCCCCCCCCCAAAAAACTCTCCCCAACTTTCAAGACCGATGTTGTCCCCAAACAAAGTTTTATTCCTAATATATTTCCAGAAAATGTAAATGTTAAATAAGCGAAAATGTTTTGAACAGTTCATATAATTAAAAAAAAAAAAAAAAAAAAATTTGTTAGCAAAATTTAACTTCTGCTTCAATATGAATTAAACTATATAAAAATTTATCAATAATGATACAATTTTTGTTTTCTTCGTCTTTTTTTTTTTTTTTTACATAACTAGATATAACGTAGGTCAATGCCTACAACAATGTTTCACACTTCGCAATAATTTGGACATTAATTTGAAAGAATTTGCATATGGCCTCTACTAATTTGAAATTTGAAACGTTATACTTTTTCCTAATACTGCCTAAACTCAACCTAACTTAAAGGCCTATTTGTTGAGTTTTGTCCTGTCGGCGGTGCCTAATTTTGGGTACCATATAACTTTGCTAGCTGTTGTTAAAGGAAAAGCACGGTCGAAAAATGTACTTCTAAGAAATGCAAAATATTTAAGTAGCTGAATTTGAGATACGGGACAAATTTTAAACAACACCGGACTAAGAAAGTTCCGAACAAAAAATACACAATGCACTTTTGAGGGAGCAAGTTACATTTAACTACACATTGTTTGCAGCACAAATATCAACAACAAAATGAGATAAAATTTATAAAATTTCACATGTTCAATAAGTCCACATGACACAGTAGGCTAAGTCCAAAGATGCATGGTGATGAGCGACGAGGAGTAATACTTTGGCAATTGCATAAGTCAAGAACAAAATGTTTCCCAACTTGTAATTCCAACAAAATGTCCCAATTGAAAATAAAATGTTCAGAATCCCAACGAAAAAAATTTCTGCCCTGCGGCGGATGATCAACTCTTTCCTCCGCATGGGTGAGGAGTTTCCCAATCTGTGAGTACGCACTTCTCCAATAGCAACAGTCACAATTTCCCGTCTTGAATTTGCCAATGTCCAACTCACGGGTGCGCTCCTCTTCCGATAGGGGGGGGGAGGCAACCCAATTCATGTGCGTAGCACAGAACTTCCCCACTTCCGTCGATCTGCTGCACTTCCCACCTCAGTGAGAAAATCCTGGTCGTCTTGCGGCACCTCCTTCGGACCGGCATTCCAGTGTTATGTGTTGGCGTCTTCCCCTGGCTTGAAGGTTTACCTGTCGGCCCCCTGCCGTCCCCACTCTCCAGCACAGTCGCAGTGGAATCCTCTATAAACTTCTGTAATTCCTCGATGGTGGGGAGATCTTGCAGCGGATCGCCACTTGGCCTCCGCTGGCCTGATTTGCTCCGCCTCTGGTCCTGGCACGGGTTCAGCAGTGGTAGCCTCACTAGCTGCTGTCCCTCCGGCGACTTCAGCTACGTCCTGGACTTGCAACGCTGGAGGATTCTCAGTACACTGGTACTTGTAGTAGCGTCCGCAGGGGTGTAGGGTGACGGGGCCTGGTGTGAGGATCTTAAAGTGCATATAGGAGGTAGGGTGTGCATGCCCAAGGGCCCGTCGGCGCTTACATATCATCTGGTGCCGGGTTAAATCTTGGCCTTGGCGTTTTATAGCTGCACCCGTCGCACCGCAACACTTTCCGCTTATGCTTATCAGCGACATGTCTGAGGAAAACTTTCCTTTTGTTTAGTTTCTTATCACTCCGTCGAATATGGCCGTGATAGCCCAGGCGACGTAACAGGACGCTCACTTTTCAGTTGGAGCCAGTCCGGTATAGACGTTTCCTTTTTGCTTACTACCAACTTGCATGCGTACAGATCAGCGGTGCGATGTTCGGTTTGTGGATAGGCCTAACACGATGGCATTTTCCGCAAACGATTCCGAAATCGTATTCGGACCCACTGGTATAACCATAGTGGTATTGACATGGATGACAAAAATCCCTCTATCAGCTTGAAAAAAGGAAAACGTCTATACAGGACTGGCTCCCACGAAAAGTGAGCGTCCTCGTCGCCTGGGCTATCACGCCATATTTCCGACGGAGTGATAGCGCCCTCCGTACGATGATCTATACGACAACGCAGGAGGTAGGGGACGCAATGCATCGCCGGCGAACTTTACAATTTTTCTACTCTTCCGCCGCTTAGGTACCACAAAGAGAAAACGAACCAGGAACAAAGTCGAGGGGGGAAGACCTGTTGGATAATTTAATGGCAATTAGCGCTGAATTTGGTAAATACATAAACAAGGAAATTTAGATCAAATGGCCAGAAAACTCCGATATGCATAGCGCAGTGTATACCAACACAGAAAAAGTCGATGTCTAAATTTAAACGTCACTGAGACGGAATCAAAAGTTTCGTCCAGCCCTGGTAGAAGTCGGCAGTCCATTTATAGGTATGTCAAAGCGTCGCAATCGTCAATATTACACAACAAATTTAACAATCACAAAACAATGAAAAAGAAGTGATGGGGAGTGCCCGTAGGCCTATAGGCATTTCAATATTATCATCTTAACCCATAAAATGTTGTTTGTACTTACCTTAACCTACGTTATGTTTAATAAAAAAAAAAAAGCAGTTGATTACCCCAAAGGCCCAACAACAAAATCACTATGGGCGCCTCCATATTTTGTTACCAAGTTGGTCCCTTTAGCTGATAGTACCCGGTAGTTTATCTTTCCATAGAATAATACAGTAACAAGGTCTATAACACAGATTACACTCGCACGTACAAGAACTTGGTAAACTGGGAATTCCCCTCTTTCCGTAAAAGTCGGAAACCATTTCTAGGAGCAGCATTGGAACTTTTAAGTTTACTTTTTACTGACGGCGGGTAAATTTTGGTAAAATTTTTACTGACGTGTAAACGTGTAGTGAATTTTCTAAACGTGCAGTGACCCTTCCGTGTGTGTACATGTTTTTAAACGTGTACACGTCCCAGCACTGTTATATTAAGTTTTGGAGAACAAACCAAAGGATCAGTGAAATCTTATAAAAGCAACATGTTTTGCTTGGGAGGAAAGGTGTCAACAATCTTGACTCTGTTAGTTACATCCTTTACCCATGCACATGACTGCCTTTCTTGGATGATTTTGATTGCTTAATTACATGTTATAGTCATTTAAAGGTGCAACAAGATATTTTTGAGGCGCCCAAATATTGTATCACAATAGTAATTTCATATAGACTAGACACTCAATAGATTCTTACCTTGAATTTGGCTACAGAAATGCCTTAAAAGAGAGAAAAAGGCGATTCTGATTTGCTTATATTTCAATATAAACCATAGGCTGAATTTCGTATTTGCTCCTATACAAAATTAGAAATTTCCAAATTTTTGTACGAAAGAAACATTTCTCAGCTTAATCCTTTCTGATGGGGTTATTTTTGATGGAAAGCTTTACATCAGGGCAAAAAATAGTATGTTAGATTTTTTTAGGGACACCTGTTATGTGAAATCTCTCGTTGCACCTTTAAGTAACCAATTAAAATAGTTAAAATATTTCAGACTAAAGGCTCTTCAGCCCTACTCCCTCTCTTACCATGGTGCTGATTGGCTCAATAAATCATAGAGCCTTTTTTGTAGCCAATCAGCAAGTGGGTCTCAGTTGTTGACCCTCATTGCCCCTTTGCAGGTTATTGAAGTCGCTCTGAATTAAAAATTTTGACTAAATTATGAGTATTTATTGATATTTATAGCTATATTTGAAATTTATATGAAAAATGCATTCAAATGAGTCCAAACAAGCCTAGTTTTAGGTCAGTGTGTTTTTTAGATGGCTTCCTAAAATTCCTGTGGTTATTTGGGAAGTCATCTTGAAACCAACGGACTTGTGTGTGTGTGTGTATTAAGCAGTACAGACTGTCCCAAAAAAAAATATACAATCAAAGATTAATTTTTTGGCCAAAAATTTAAGTTCATCTCAACTGGAGTTTTATTGATTCTTTTTTAGGAGTGTTCCAGCTTAGAAGAGATTTTTAGTTGTGTAATTTGGGGGTCTGGTTCAGGAGTTATGGCTAATTATCTGAGACAGTTGAAAAACCTGTTGGGCCAGTTTCGGCTATCCTGATATCAACAAAGTTGCCATTGAAAATCACCTTCAAGACAATTCTTTATTGAAAATTAAAATAAAATATAGTGCTGCTTCTTGTGATATAACATAATTTATAACCTTATAATGTTGCAATTGCTAATAAATACAGTCATGTAGCATTGGGAAATTCAATTCCAAACAGTCTTGTTGTCTCAGCTTTACTCCGG
>JAMKCH010051360.1:0-53687 GCA_023653785.1 Ophioderma brevispina
ACTGTAAATGTCACAGTAATTATTTGGCAGGAATTGTTGTCAGTAAAAATACTGCAAAAGTTTATATTTCAGTGTGGCAAAATCGCCTCAGAGACAGATACACACATTGTACTTATATAAACTTCGACCACACTTCGATAGGTACCCAGTGTTGATCGAGAGAGGCGATGAACTCGCAATATTCCCATTGATCGATAGGTCACTTTCTAAGCTGTCGTACGGTGCTTCTCGGTACAGTAAACAGACGAATGCATATGTCTGTTTGGAAGACTTTCGTTTGACGTTGGGTATGATTCCAAAAGTGAAAATTATTATATCTACAAATTGGAATGGTATTTTTGCCTCAATATTTGGTATATGAAACAGGCAGTTTTGATATAGTATCATAATATGCACAAAACCAAAATTTCGCCAAAAATGGTCGATTGCCGTTGGAAACACTCATGGACGATATGCTGCTGGCTTTGACTGCTCTCTCGTCGCTGTTGAATGAAGTAGGTTAGAGGAGGGTTTGATTGCAGGACAATAAACAACAGAGTTACATCTTCTTGAAACAATTAACTTAAATCGTCGGTACATATAGTATTCTGTAAGGCAAACATCTCTAATCTCGCCATTGTCTCTCATATGCTATCTTTCATGCGAGGACACGAATGAGATGGTCAATTGAACAATGAATTTAATGTTAGTTTTTTTTTCTTTTATATCGTCACGAGTTTCCAAACAGGCCAATCGATCATTGGCCGGTGAACTGAGAGTTTTTTTGCTATTTTGATACTATATCACGAGCTCTTTTAAATACCAAATATTGAGCAAAAATAACATTCCATTTTGTAGATATCATAGATTTCACTTTTGGGAAATCACACCCCCCAAAAAACGCCAAATGAACGTATTTCAAACGACCAATCTGCAATTCGTCTGTTGCTGTGTACATTGCTGAAAACCACCGTACGATAGCTATAAAGTGAGCTATCGATCAATGGGATATTACGAGATTCATCTTCTCTCTCGATCAACATTGGGTGGGCTATAGGAGTGTGGTCGAAGTTTATAGTAGTACAAAGTGTGTAGCTTGTATCTCCGACGATTTTGCCACACTAAAATATGATAATTTTTTGCAGACAGCAAATTCTGCGAAAATTATTGAAAAATGCAGTATACTATAAAAATGATTCAATCAAACACTGAAAAATGAATTTGGCGAGGTTTTAATGTGTAGAGACTAAAAAGCACTAACGACAACCTAACTTAGTAGGCCTATCCACAAATGTCAACAAAATTTCACGGTGCATATTACGTAAAAACTCCAGTTCATTTGGTAAATAATGCATTAAACGGTAAACTATTATAATTGTGAATTTGATGGAACACTATTAAAAGCTGTTAGTTTATGGGATTTTGTTGGTAGAATTGCGGCCAGTATTTTCCTAGAAGATTTACAGTATTTTTCTGTAAATAACCTATAATGCAAAATCCATATGTATAAAATGGGTGATATAATTCACGGTCAAATAGGAGCCTCTTATTCTAAACTGCGTCGTAATGACCTGAAAAAATGACAAAAAAATAGTTTACTATATTTTACATTACGGCCAAGGATTTCTTTCTGATCCCTCTTTTATTGTGAAGTGAACTCTAATTTTTACAGCGCACGTTATTTCGAAAATACAAGATGCATGTTTAGTAGTTGTATAAACAAAAATATGCATTTAGCGATGTTCTTTACTAGACGTTATAGATTATGTAAGCTGTCTGTTTGACTGTCTAAGCGATGATCCGGGCGATGAGCACGGCAAAAAGGGAGCCTACGTTTGTCAGTTTTAAATCGCGCCAGTTTGATTTGAATTATTTTATATTTTTTTTATGGTTTTTAGACATAAATAGTTAAAGGTTCGTTATTTTTATGATAGTAGAACTATACGTTCATGAGAATAATTTCACAAATCCCTATTTTTCGTTGAAGAAGTGTTAACACAAACACTACATGAATTGAGTTGCAGTAAATTGGGCAAAAATTGTAACATTTACAACCTCACTTTATTACAACACCTGTTGCTGCAATTAATTGATTGGTTGACTTGTATAAGTAAACAGATTCAAATCAGCTAAGTTTGGTAATCAAATTATACCACCTAGTTAATTTGTAACCCAGAAAGGACACAACAAGCACTAATGTAGTACTTATTTTCACTTTATATAGGAAAAATATCCTCTTGTTGAAACCCTTTTCACGTTTTGGTAGATATTTGTCCTTTTAATTACATATTGAATTTGAAAGGAAAAATAATTACATAAATTCACTGTCTATATATTCCTATAAGGTAGCATATACTCTCTAAATGTAACAGATTTGAAATCACTCTTCCAAAGAGTGACTCTAGGGACCAGTCTTGTTGGTTTGAAATTTTACTCTTAAAGAGTGAATTGTGTGTATCATTACTCTTCACGGAAGTGAATTGTTCTCTACTACTCCTATCCAGTGGCAGGAGGAGATTTTTTTGAAGAATAATTTCTCTCAATTTTCCTGTATCGGTTCGTATACCACCTAACCGAGAACGTTTTCAAAGGTTTATTGAACACAAGTACAAAAGAAAACCGCAAACCTTGTTTTGAACTGTCCTGCTATCGCAATCGTCCCCCTAGAAAACCATGCTTGGACTTTCTGTCGTGCACGACAGAAGTAAAACTAATCATCATTCTTATTACCTAAAGACTGCGTATTCCGGCTAATTCACTTCAGGTGTATCTAATACATTGGTAGCATTCCAAATATGCAAAAAAAACCCGGATTCGACAAAAATTGGGGGCGCTTTCTTTCTGGAAATCCCGTCCATGTCCTCTTAAGAAAAAAGTTGAAGCAATTGACATAAATCACCTTCAACCAACTGGTCCCTATAGTCACTCCTTGAAAGAGTGATTTCACTCTTTTATATAGTATTTGGGTTCATATCAGAGAGACCCGGTTTGCTTCCCAGTTAGATAGGCGTAACATGTTTAAAAGTTACTTCACATGATTAATTCACAGCCAAATTAACCCTCGTATACCTGAGCCATATTTTGTAACAAAACTCCCAAGGGGGTGGCTTACGCATCCCCCTGTGATATCTTACTGATGCATCCATTCCTGTAAATCATTGGCACCAAAAGTATGGATGCTTAGAGTTCTTCTTTCAATGGTACCAAAAATAAGTACCTAACATCACGCCATTAGCTATCGAGTCACTATACGTTATATTGTGAGTAAGTACAAAATAACTGAATATATGTTGTGGAAAATTGATAGTGTTCCATATTGTTTGCGGCAAACACCCTATATTTTAGCAACATCATCTCATGATGTAAAACTAGTCATTCCATCAATAGAGTCAAAAATCTGAATGCACATATGATATTCCTACCCTTTTTCCCTTATACTCTCCGATTCTGCGATTTTTCCCCTTTCTACCCTGTGTGTCTATGAAATTGGAGCAGTTTTGCTGACATGTGAACTTTATGACGTCATTGTGACGAATGCTAGGCCGCGTTGGTATCATTTGTGTACATGGACAGAGAGGCCACATAGGCAATCTTATTTATACCAAATTCCGTATGTCATGTGAATGTTCAGCTGTGTCTGCTAGGCATTATGGTACTTCTCCCATCCACCGTCGCCTAAATGGGAGGTTGTTGTTCCATCATCCACCCTTGGGAGCAGCCTGTTCTTCCTATACCCCGGTGGATGTTTGTTTTTGGATGACACGGAGCGGAATATGTATTAACAGTTACATTAACTAATTTGGCACCAAAAGGGGGGTTTATAGGGAGCAAACCGGGGAAAAAAACCTGAAGGGGGTTTGGTAACCACCCCCCACACAAATTCGGTAGACGAGGATTAAGATCAATAATGCAATGTACAACAAGTACCTCAAAATCTTTTGCGGGTTCTCCGTTTCTTCAATTTTACACATACCTACGATATTATTTTGAGTTCCAGCTTAGTTGATTAATACTAGTTATCTGATTTGTGACCCCGTACCATTATTGCGGAGGTGAAAAGTTCAATGAGGCGCAGGGACTTCTGTTAATCATGTTATTGTGAGGAATGTAAGGCCTGAAATACACTATTGTATATCATGAATGAAATTGTATTTAGTGGCAGTTGAGTGAGTTATATGACCGGAGTGTCCTCAAGATAATCCGGTGTGGCACGGGTATTTGACTCTGTCATTTTACAGCTCCGACTCCATTGAATAGGTCAAAACTCCAAGGGGGAACGTATGATCACGCGAATCGACTATTAATAATTTCACTAACTTGATAATTTATGGGTGTTACTAAATAAGCGCAATAAAGTAATGTGATTTTGAGTACATTGGAGCCAAATTATTCATTCACATTTTCAGCCATGATTAATGGTTAAAATAAAAGGACTACCATTTAAATTATTCAATAAAATTAAATGCAACCCGATTACATTTAATTTGATTGAGTAAAATACAGGAAATTATTTTCCTTTCAATTCCAATAACGAAAGATATTTAACATGAGAAAATTCGCATTCTGCATTTTCAATAAATACAAATTTGATAATCAGAAATATGCCAATTGAATTGAAATCAAACGTTAGAAGTTCTTTGAAATACAAGTTAACCATAATTATTGAGCATCGCGGTAGAAATACCAGGATACCCTGCCATCTTAACCTCAAATTTTTGAGTTTTGGTTTTTTTACTCATCGTCTTCATAGAAAGTTTTTTCAACAACCGGAAAAGTCTAGAGCAACTACTCTACCTCACGATGTGCCGTGACTCCAAAAGGTTTGAACATATTACGCAAATATCTGTTTCATGACAACAAAGAAATAATATCCATGAGAATATCAATTCATTTCAAATAGATACCAATAGACACCCAAAGTCGTTTATTTACGATATTTAGAAAACACCATTTGACAATAATTGCCAATATACTCTTCCATGTTTTCGTTATTTAAAATAAGTAAGCTTACATTGAATTTGTTTGAGAAACTAGTTGGAAGCTTAGTAACTATACATGATAAAAGATACAATATGATAAAGGAGTTGTTTTTAGTTTTTATTTTATGAAAAGTAAAAAGTATTTATTTTAAAACACGTGTTGTATGTTGTCGTTATTAGAATATAAAATGTATTTTTAACGCCTCATAAAATTAAACAATATAACTGATGGTAAGCTTTCTTCTTTAATTAGTGAATGTGATTCATTACCCTCGAGATAAAGTTATAAAAATATATACCTTCAAGCAATAAACAGATACACCACAACTTGTTTCCACTTAACTTTTAGTATATAAGTTACTATGTCCAATATTCACAAAAACCCAGGGTTTTCAACGTTAGACGTACCATTATGGATGTCCTTTGTATTAACACATGTGCGATCGATGCTGCAACTTGGAAATCAAGCAAAATACTGTAAATTTTAGGTCAATTTACCGGCGTAATAAAACGACTACACTGGAGCTTTATTCGATTTTTTTCGAGTACGAGTATCAACATTTGTGTACTGTACGATCTCGGTCAAGATTATAAAAATACGAAAAACACCAAAGTAAAATCAAAATCCACGACCTGGATCTTACAATCATAAGATTTATTTTATGATGTTAAATTTGGTCAGATGGTCAACGTTTTTGCAACGTTTGCATGAAAATTACAGGTTGTTGATTGCTTAAACTCCTACGTCCAGCTGTTAAAAACTGGTAATTAAATGAATGAATCGCCTCAAAGGTCATATTGAGGTCACTAGAGATCAATAAAAGTCACGCTATGGAATAGTGATCACTTCTTGCGAGCCAGTCATGGTAGTTTCAAACCATCTTCGTGACGTTGAATACAAATGCACCGTACAGCTTCAAGTTGCTGACCCCTTTTTCAAGTTCTCAAGGGCTACACATGCGAGGATGAAAAACACCGTCAAGGAGTTTTTGTGGCACTTTAACACAATCTATCTGAACTTTGAGTTTCATACCAGAATTTACAGCAACAATTCAGGTTACAGGCAACGCAAACGGGCATTATGTGCCGCGGAACTTCTCGCACAGTTCACCTCGGCACATGATGCGATGGCAGACATCTTGGTGACGGGGCTCCTTCCCAAAAAATGCAATCAATGATATGGAAGGCAATCAATCGTGAAGTGCACCCTCTAAGTTCCTTCCAGAGGGGCTGGGATCTGGCTTGAAGTTCACATCATTAACAGCATTATCGTGTTAGATTTCCTTGCACTTTGATTCTATCATAATATCCCATTTCCTTGAAAATTAAGAGGAAACTATAGTCCTCCTTCGTGTCTCTATAAATGCAATCATCTGGCACTGGTTAAAAGGGACCCTTGTAACACCCTCCCATTAAAGGAAACGAAAGCTGCGAAGCTTTCTTTACAAGCAGGCTACAATCATCACTATGATTTTTCAAGTTATATTTTACTTTAGAATTCAAAATCTATAGTTCTTTTCCGCCAAACTCTTAAAATCACAAGTATCTGCGTGTACAATTTAATACATTCATTGCCTGCAGCAATGCCACAGTGCATTTAATTCTTGTATTTCGTTTGTAATGTAACTACACTTCTACAATATCGCACTAACCACCGATACACAAATTCTGTAATTGCCAAAGTTTCATGTACGTTTCAGGCGGTGGCGGTAAAGCCTCATTCATTATAGAAACTTATAACTTTATTCTTGTAATGCACTTTACAACAAACACTAATGAAGTGCCCGCACTAAGTAAAATTTCAGATCACATTCTTGTTAAATTTCATGCATGTGACCAACCAAAAGTTCAAAAAACAATCACTGATTGGATTCAACTTGTGATTACATAATTATTTTATGTCACATGAAAACACTATCACCAATTTCATGCTCTAGACAATGCATCTGGGATTACATTGTTTTTCCAGCCATGTGGTGTCTTCCAAATCAAACTCGGGAAGGAAAATTGACCATCTCATGATTCTTCTGTTTTTGTTGTCATTCTAGCAGAATGCAAGCGGGCGTGGTCTGTGGAATGACGATGACTGGAAGGCGGCCCTGCGACTCAAATATACCCCAAAATGCGAATGCCAAAACCATTCCAAGACATCTTTTTCCCAATTGTGCTGTTATCCTTTGGTGGACATTAAATTTCCTGGAGTAAAAGCACACCAGGGTGGTCATTTCCATCTGAACCTTCCTGAAATAACACCGCTCCACACCCCACATCCCTCGCATCCACCGACAGACTTGAATTGCTTTTCAAAAATTGGGGACGTAGACAGGGGAACTAATCAGGAATTTACCTTAATTCTTTGAAAGGCTTTTCACATTCCTCAGACCAAATGAATGGTTGTACCTTCTTCAAGAGATTTGTAAAAGGGTTGTAATGGTGGAAAACTTTGAGAGAAGTCCTGATAGTAGCCTACATGCCAGGAATCTCATCAAACTCCTTTGCCTTTTGGTGATGGATATTTCTGAAGGGACTCTATTTTGGCTTCAGTGGCTTTAATTTGCCCTGACCTACGTTCATGGCCCAAATTACGTCACAGTGCATGACAGAATTACTTTTTCAAGAGATTGATGGTCAAGTTTGCTTCTGCAACTTCTGGAAACAACTGATTGAGTGTTGCCACATGTTCTGACCATGTATAATTGTGAACAAGATATCATCAACATAAGCTTGCCAATTTGGCAATATTTGAACTATACTGTGAACCATTCTCTGAATGTTGCGGGCGCATTTTTCAGCCCGATGGCATAACTCTGTATTGATAGAGACCAACAGGTGGCAAAAGCAGTTAATTTCCTTGCCTGATCTGTTAAATTGGACTTTGCCAAGAGCCTTTCAGTAGGTCAAATTACTGACATGTTTTTGGCATTACCAATCCTGTCTCTACAGTCGTCTATCCAGGTATTGGGTGACAGTCTGTTTTGGAACATTAATTGACCCGTCTCATGTCTGCCACAGCCCTATATGTACCATCAGGTTTTGGGACCAAGTGGGAGGCCAATCACTTTGGACTGGCTCAATCTCAATAATTCGTTTCCAACAATATTCAAACCTCTCTTAAGATGGTTTCATTTTTGAGGACTGAGCCTATAGGGACGTTGTTTGATAGGTTGAGCACCAGCTACATCAGTATCATGGGTAGCATGGAGTAACTGAGGGGTGTCTGGAAACAATGTATTATACTGAATCAAAGTTTGATTTCCTTGTTGGTGGGAAGGTGGCAGATGAGAAACTAAGTCATCAGTGTTCTCCCAAACATCAGAATTTTTGAGCTTCATTGAATAATCACACATTTATTGTACACTATCTGTACTACACTGTGCACCTACGTGATGTGAACTCTCCAAATATTTTTCAGTGGTGTCAGACTCTATGTGAGAATTGTTTACTGATGTAGACACGCACACAGGATCACAATTTGAGT
This sequence comes from Ophioderma brevispina, assembly GCA_023653785.1. Classification (NCBI taxonomy): domain Eukaryota; kingdom Metazoa; phylum Echinodermata; class Ophiuroidea; order Amphilepidida; family Ophiodermatidae; genus Ophioderma; species Ophioderma brevispina. The sequence goes on from JAMKCH010051360.1 coordinate 8,437, forward strand.
TGGTTTCTCTATCCACATACTTTTTGGCATGTTCACATTGACATAGTTGCGTTTCTTCTACGTCTGGGGTTTTCACAATTATAATTCAGGGTCCCCTCCCTTGATTTTATTACATAAGGTCATGAAAACCTAGCCTGAAAGGGATACTGGACGGGGAAAATAATACAAGCACCTTGGTCACCCGGACTAAAATCTCTTGTTTTGTGCATGTTTGTCATACCAAACTTCATTCTTTGTTGGTCCTGTTCTAAGTTTTGTCTAGCAGTTATGAGGTTTTTTCAGTCAGTTTTGAATTTGGGAACATAATTCCAGCCAACCCAACTTCAGGTCGCGACCAAACATTGTTCTTTAAGCAACTTTAGTGTACCTCCACTTTGTGTCCGAACACTAGCTCGAACGGACGCATTCCAAAGTCTCTTGGACTGACTCCTGGCTTGCAAATAATAACAAGGTATCCTTGTCCCAATCCTGGTCAAATCTAGGCAATGAACTCCGCATCATGTTTTTCAGTGTTTTGGTGGAAGCGTTCCAGGCTCATAGACTTGTGATGATACGCGGAAGCCAAATTTTGCTCTAAGCCTAATCATGGAGAACTTGTTGAAAACTCAGAGGTAAAATTGGAACCCTGATACGATGGATTGATTTGGGCAACCCAACAAAGGTGAAAGACAAGTGCCTTGACAATAGTTTGAGCCCGAATGTTTCAAGGCGGGAACGCCTCAGGAAACCTGGTTGCTGCACACATTGTCGTTAAGGGTATTGATTCCCGACCTCGTTTTAGGCAGAGGGCCTACACATCAATTATTACTTGACTAAAAGGTTCATCAAAAGCAGGTATGGGATTCAGAGGAGCCTGCTTAATCTTTTTGTTTACCGACCTGGCAGTGATTATGACAGGACCCACAGTAACGGGCCACATCCTTTCTGCGTGTTGGCCACCAGAAATGCTGCAAGTTTCGATCTCTAGTCTTCCGAACACCAGAGTCCTGCCATGGGACTGTCATGACCAATAGATAAGACCTAAGACTGTACATTGGGTACCACAATTTGATGAAGTACATTCCAGTCTTCATCAACCTTTGACTCATTTTCTCATTAAACCACCCGTTTGTAGTAGAAAACATACAGCTCGGACTGTATATCATCAAGAGTAGACTGCTCGTTTAGCAGTTCTCTTTAACGCAGGGTCTGCATTTTGAGGTTTTAGCAGCTCGTCAAGTGTTATTACCTCATGTAATACCTTGATCATGTTCACTGTCATGGTCAATACAAAATAATCTCCCCACCATTGGTGAGAAAGGATTCTCCAATGGTACAGTCTTCTGTGGTGTCACACTCCCACCTGCCTCGGCAGCACTTAGATTTTCATCCAACATGGGGAGATCCACCACTTACCCCCTCATCAGTGCTCAGTGTAGCTTCCATCAGTTGATCCAGGACACTCACTGTTCAGTCACCGGATCAGCATGAGCCATTTCGACTCATTGCACGAGTGACAGAACTGATGGGATTACACAATTATCATCAAAGTCCTCCGTGTCATCAATACAGGGTTTTCAGAGACAATTGGCTCAGAATTGCCTTATCCCAGCCAAATATTACCAAGGAGTACATCTACTCCTCTAATCGGAAGTTCCCTCTGGACTCCCAATTCTACTGATACCTGACCGAGACTTGACTTAAATTAACCTTTGGTGTGGGGAACAATCAATACCTCCATACCGATACCTTGTATGAGCGCGTGGTTTCCGTAGCACTATGTTCCTCAAATGCAAGAGTCCCCGCCAAAATTGATACTTTGCCCGGAAGCAAGATCCCTCCCATTTTTTACTGAGGACTTACTCACCATTGCACCCAGGTACAGTAACATTACTAACAAAAGGCCTAAATTCCACACTGACTTCAGCAATATTACATTTGCGACTTTAATCTAGAGGACCCTCCCCTCCACAACTTATCAGGGAGCTGCCAATCTTTGTGGCACAGCCACATTCCTTTGTCTTTGTGGCATCAGTGAACTGCCGACATCCACTTTCTTGTGCCCAGGCTTGCCCCACACCAAAAACACTTGAACTTGGTTTGCTAGAATCTTTTCCAAACACCGTTGCTACATTTCGGTGTTTTTGCTGCCCTTATTTGCTTGTACCTGATCATTGGATTCCAATTGCCTGAATGAAATTGACTGATTTTGGTTATTCTTGAACGATGATTTGAATTTGTGCTGTTAACTTCCATCTATGGCTTATTAAATAATCATCAAGCTTTAGTTGCTGCTTTCTGACAAGTTTGCTACTTTATGTTTTCCAAGTAAGTTGTGATGTCAGCATGCATAAATTTTTAAATTGATCAATTCACACTAGTTGGCGTAACTATCAAAGCTGTACCACTTTCGTAAGCCATGAGCCACGTTGAATTCAAAATAACTGGTTCCTGTTTTCTTGCAAACTCTACATGGGTTTGTTCATTAGGTTTCCTTGCAGATCTGAATGTTGTCTGTAGATTCACGAACAAATTGGTAACCCTCAGAATGTGCTGCTTCACATATTATAGTCATACTTGGTTCCAATTTTAAACTAGAAACAATTTCTCTAGATTTACGATGACCTTGTGAAACTAAAATTGTCAAGTGTTCTTTCGGCCACGACTGCAAACTTGCAGTCTTTTCAAAGTGTTGAAAAAATTGGATCAACTTCATTTTCTCTAAATTCCGGCACCATTTTCAAGTGCCTGCCAACATCAAACCCCACTTTTGCTTCACTGCTGGAATTGTTTAACTCTATGATTTTCAATCCATTTCCTTTAATTTCAGTTGGATAATCCAACTCATTTGTTAAAGGTACCTTTAGTTTCATTAACTTTCACTCATTTGTGTTGTTTTAGTTCTACCATCATTGTCCAAAATTCAGCATCAAATTTCTTTGCCTTTTACAAAAGCTCAATTAACTGTTGTAAAGATGTGCTTTCGTTCTCCAAACTTAATTTTGACTCTCACATATTCCACAAGAATTTGTAATTCTGCCTTCCTGAACGAATCAAATTGCTCAAATGTACCGATTTGAAACGGAAAACCATCTGGATTGAAAGCCATCTGCCTACAAAATTGTACAACTACCAAACAAAAGGAATGAACCAATGAAATGTCACTATATTAAACCTGCAAAGTACACTCATAAATGAGGCCTAAGCAAGACTTAACATAGCCTACACACACAAACACTTTTCCTTATGTAATTACTATGCAGGGGATATTATACCATGCCAGATGATTGTACAGCTGTAATATTTTCTTACTTCCCTAATTCTCAAAATAATTTGGAATTCCCGGACGAGTGCCCCATTTTTGTTACAGATCTCGGCTCAAGATTATAACTAAAATACGAACAACACCAAATTAACTCAGTCAAGGACTGATCTACAATCATAAAGATTATTGTATGATGTTAATTTGGTCAGAGGGGCAAACGTTTTGCAAACGGTTGCATGAAATTACAGGTTTTTTTTTTTTTTTTACTAAACTTTTTTTTTTTTTTTTTACGTACAGCTGTTTTAAACTGGTAATTTAATGAATGAATCGCCTAAAGTCAATTAGATGGTGCAAGGAATAAATTAAAGTCACGCTTGGAATAGGATCACTTCTGCGGAGCCAGTTCATGTAGTTCAAACCATATTTGTGACGTTGACTCACCAATGCACAGTACAGCTTCAGTGGGCTTGACCTCAACTTCTCAAGGGCTACACATGGCGGGCTGAAAACACGTTCAGAGTTTCTGTGGCACTTACACACAATCTATTCTGGTCTCTGAGTTTCATTACCAGGAATTCAAGCAACAATTCAGGTTTCCAGCAAACAGCAAACGGGCTTATTATTGCCCGCTGAAATTCTAGCCAAGGTCCACCAACCTTCGGCCATGAGTAGATGGCAGACATCTGGGTGACGGGCTCCTTCAAACAATCAATCAATTATATATGAAGTGCAATCAATTATGAAAGTGCACCCTCAGTTCATTCCAGAGGGTGGGGATATGGCTGTGAAGTTCAACAGAATACAGCATTATAGAGGTAAGATTTCCTTGCACCTTTGATTCTATAATAATATCTTATGTCCTGGCTCATATATGCAATCATCTGGCACTGGTTAAAAGGGACCCTTGTAACAGTACTTTTATGATTTCCAATTATCCGATAAGTACTAAGTAAGGTTCCAGGAAAAAGGCATAAATTTTTCAGAAAATTCGGGCATCACATTCTCCAAACAAAACCCCGTAAAAATACTGCTTTTACAGGTTTCCATTCAATTAACCTGTTAATAGTTATAGCTTGATTAATATATTTTACATAAGTATAAACATTTGAGTAAATCACTTCTATACAAAATAAAAAATTTAGCACCTCCTCAGTTCTCTTTTCTATCTTCATTGGCACACTTTTTTGCCTTAGAGACAATGACGCCTAAAAATCGTACAAACATATTTCTAGCGCCCTCACAGGCAAAAGTATGTTTAGACATGTTCAATCTATACCATCATAGGGCGATCAATCGACTCTATTTTAAGTCAACCAACAGCATGTGCATTCGTCTCCTTTGACACAGAAACAGAGGACGTTTTTTAGGTTTTGCAAACTGACCCATCACTTTATCTAAATTTGACAATAAACAAAGGATATTTCTATGAATGGAAAGCGTGCTCAAAATGAAGCACGGTTTAATGTCCACAATTTACATAAAATAATTTTCCTAAATATTCAAATTTTAGATATGCAAGTGCATAATTCTCTAAACTTCAATCGCCGATACATCGGGGAAAATGAGACATTTGGTCGATTGGCCTGTTGGAAGATTCCGTTGACGATATGTAATAGTTGTATGTAAATGTTAAATGTTTTTTTAATGCTTGTATATTATTACTGTTTGTATCATTGTCTTCCCCATGCCTGTGGTCAGTATAGGCCAAGTTGTCCTTGGGTTTAATGTTTTTCTTCTTTTGATGAAATACAGATGATTTATATATATTTTTGTCCAGACTAATGACCTAACAGCTTATTGCGAAACAAACTTACCTTACAGTAACTTGCCACATAACCTTTTCTCTGCAAAAGGAAAACTTTACTCTTAGCATTATGTGAGGAGGTCCTTACTGGAGTGAGGCAGTGTCAAATCTTGTTCAAAGAAAAATCCTCGTTCACAATGGAAAAATCTAGCTGACATCAAGCTTTTGAGAACATATTCACTGTTAGCATTTCCCTGTCAGATATCCTACTGATATGTCTAGTGGCTCTGTCGAGGGCGTTCGGGGGGGGGGTTGTGACACCCCATTGACGGTAATTAAGGTAATTAGATGTTAGGTGGAATATTTTAATACAAAAAGAAAAATATAAAATTTTTTACTTATATTACTTTCCATTGGTAAACCCAGTTTAAAAGTATTTTGAACAATTTCATAAAGATATTGCTCCCCCCCCCCCACTCCTCAGATTTTTTGAACCGACGGTAAAAAGTGTCTTCAACAAAACTGTCGGCGGGTTAACCTATATTCATCGCGCGGACATTGGATCGGCAAATGGACAGTTTTTAGACACACAGACTCAACAACCCATTACAATGGTCTGGGGACGCCCTTGGCTCTGCTCAAAGCTTTGATCAAGTGGTAAGTGTTACAATAGAGGTTTGTGAAAAAGTAACCTCTCTGTCAATACAGTCACATTCCTGAACAATCACTTTTGAGAAAACTTACTCTAAGCCAACTCTTACCGGGAGTGGTCTATGCTAAAGCTCTGAAACCCTAACGCTCTTACTGCAAATGCGTTGAATGACAGTTCTATTCTTCAGCACTGCTGTTTCCTTGCTTTTTGATCAATCTTTCATTTGAAAAGAAAAAAAAAATCCTACAGACTTATTTCACTTTAAGCAATTTTTTTGCGTGTTTAAGTGGATTTATATAAATGTTTTTCATAATAACGTGTTTTTATAGGAAATAAATGTCATATAAACACGTTGCAACAAAACTATTGTGAATTGATTATTTTAAGTGAGAATAAGTGACGGCTCCACCCCGGGTTAAATTATAAACACTTATTACTAACTCACCCCGAACATTTTCTTCCCAAATTGCGAATTTTTTGTGTACTAATGTTCAGAATTCAAAGGAAATGACACAGAAAAACTTCCACCTATACACACTCTGTGCATCATCAAGATAGGTATCACTAAGATTTATTAAACAAACCCGGCTTGTTGCCATCATCAGAATGTATCACAATCTTATAACAACCCTGATGGTGAATCATCCGATATGTATCCCCACAATCTTTAATAACAACCCTGCTTGTGCATCATCAAGATTATGTATCACAATCTTTATAAAAACACGCTTGGTGATCATCAAGATATAAGATATCCAATCTTATTAACAACCTGCTTGTGATCATAAAGATAAGAGACACAATCTTAATTAACAACCTGCTTGCGCATCATCAAGATAATGTATAACAATCTTTAATAACAACCCTGCTTGTGTATCATCCAGATTATGTATCACAATTTATTAACAATACCCTGACTTGTGCATTTATCAAGATAAGTGTGTCAACAATCTTATTAACAACCCTGCTTGTGCATCATCAAGACAAGTACCCCAATCTTATTCAACAACCTGCTTGTGCATATCTAAAGACAGGTATATCACAACTCTTATTAACAACCTGCTTGTTGATCATCAAGATAAGGGTCACAATCTTTATTAACAACCCTGCTTATGCACATCAAGCTAAGGTTGGTGTCCACACCAATCTTCTAATTATACAACCCTGCTGTGCATCAATCGATAAGTTGTCAACAATCTTATTAACAACCCTGCTTGGTGATCATCAAGATAAGATACACATCTTTATTAACAACCCTGCTTGTGCATCATCAGATCCAATATCACAATCTTCATTAACAACCCTGGCTTGTGCAGATCAAGATAAGGTGTCCCAATCTTAATTAACAACCCTGCTTGTGCATCATCAAGATAAGGTGTCACAATCGTTATAACACCCTACTTGTGGCATCATCAATACAAGTATCACAAGGTTGCACATAATTTTGCTTCTGCTTTTTCAAAGAAACGACGTACCTATCACCTTTAACCACAAGAAAAGTGACAAGTACATGTACCTATCTTTTTTAAATTTCAGTCCAAAATAGTGTGAGATATACATAGGCTTACAAATAATGGTGTACCTGTTTTGGATAGCACTTTCCCTGGTTCAGTTCTGTTTGTGACGGTGGGGGTACAAATCAATGATTACAATTGTAACCCTTTGTTACCTATTTGAATAATGGTCTAGGTGGGTACAGATCAATGATCCAATTGTAACCCTTTGTTACCTATTGAAATAAGGTCTAGGTAGGTACAAATCAATGATTGCAATTGTAACCCTTTGTTCCCTATTGAAATAATGGTCTATGGTGAATACCCCCCCCCCAAATCAATGATTGTCAATTGTAACCCTTTGTTACCTATTGAAAATGGTCTAGGTGGGTACAGATTCAATGATTACAATTGTAACTTTGTTACCTATTTGAAATAATGGTCTAGGTGGGTACAAATCAATGATTGGCAATTTTTAACCCTTGTTACCTATTCAAATAATGGTCTAGGTGAATACAAATCAAGGTAGCAATTGTAACCCTTTGTTACCTATTTGAAATGATGGTCTAGGTGGGGGATACAAACACTGATTGTCATTGAACACTTTGTTTACTTATTTTAATACTGTCTATGTGGTTACAAATCAATGATTACCATTGTAACCCTTTGTTCCTATTTGAAATAATGGTCTAGGTGGGTACAAATCAATGATTGCAATTGTAAACCTTTGTTACCTATTTAAAATAAGGTCTAGGTGGGCCACTCAATGATTACATATTGGTAAGCCTTTAGTTACCTATTGAAATAATGGTCTATGGTGGGCAGAAAAAAACAAACAAATCAATGATTACATATTGTAATCCCTTTGTTACCTATTTCTAATAATGGTTTAGGTCCAAAGTTGTTGTAACATTTGCTGGATGGAATTGGTTATCTAATTTACATTTAAAACAAATTAATGGAAAGCAACAGACCGGTATAATTTAATATAGCCTGGAACTTTGTTCTTTCCAAAGTCATTGGAAAATTACAATTATCATTGTTTGTTTGTAGTAAGTCAAGTTAATAACACAATATTGGTGCTTCACGGTATTGAAATCCATGTGATAGAAATTGTATTTCTTTTAAAGCTAAAAACCCCCCCAAACCATACCTAATATCTTTCAACTGCATTTTTGCATTATAAAATATCATTTGGAATGAAATGGGACTTTTATTCCAATTGTCTCACGATCAAACAATAGCCCCATAGTTGCTATATTCTGCAGGCGTTTAGAGATATGATTGGAAATTTACTGAAATCAAACTTTTCCAGATTTGATCGATAAATCAAAAGCATGTACCTTCTGAATATCAATTGCCTTATGAAAGTGCAAGTTTTTGAGTTCATTGCAATATATTGATGAAACTTTTCAAACAACTGCGAAAAAGCAACTGGTGTCATGGTGTCATTGTCATTTACGATGAAATTTATTTGTGAGTTTGATTTCTATACACTCATTTATTTTCAATAGTTTAATAGTAATTAGTTTAATCTCTATCTAGCCCAAAGTTATCCTGATCGCCAACCTTCAATATGTTGTCACTGCACAATCAGCAAAGATAATAACACTCTTCCTGAATTTGCTAAAGACGCAGTGCGCTGTTAAAAGTTATATTGTTTTATACTCATCACAACGTAACGTTTACTTTGAAGTGTCAAATTTGAACATCTTTAAGTAAACTGTATATCATAATCGGTGGAAAACAAATATGATCAATGATAAAAACCAAAGCGCTATGGTTACCATTTTAAGTACACAAAACAATATCGTTATCAGTTATCAATGTAAATATTACTGATTAGAATTTTAGTGCTATGGTTACTATTTGTATATATTAGTTACACAAACATGTTGTTTCATGGGTAACCAAAACAGATTCAACATAAATACTAGTGCGACTGAATGTCAACACTGATTTGAGCTACTTCACTCTACAGAGGAATATAGAGGCTACTCTTGCGCACATAGCATCTGCTTCACAGGATTTTGAAGATACTTAGCAGTCTTTCTACGTGGCAGTCTTCCAGTCTGCTCGTCCACCGAATGTCAACGCCGATTTGGGTGACTGCAATCTACAGAGTTTAACAGAAGTTACTTGCGTTCATAGCATCGATTCTCCTGTTTTCAAAGATACTTAGCAGTCGTTCTATAGCTTAACGGTGAGTAAACAAGCACTTTCACAATACTTTTCCCCATATAATGAAGTAATTTTTAAATAGCTGGTGCCACACACTTACTCTGTGCATTATCATATCTTAAAGGTGCATTTCGTGATTTAAACTTTTCATGGTAGATGAATGCATATAATATTTTATAATATTTTCATAAATAGAAGCATGTTGAATCACACCAGCCATCAGGAACATTACTGGGCAAGCCTAATCATATCCTCAGTGATATAATCAAGAATCACTCGATCTACTGATATCGCTATCAAATAATGTAATGTTTCTGGTCCTCCTGGTTAGGTGCATGTTTATTCTGGCTATTTCGCTCTAATAGTGACAATACAATGTAAGCCTATTCATGTCCTCAGTGATATAATCAAGTGTCCAAGAGTCACTCTAATGATCTGCGGATATCACAATCAAATATGCAGTTTATGGGCACTTCTTTGTTCAGGTGCATGTTTACTTCTGGGGTTTTTTCCACAAATTAGATTTATTTGTTATTTTTACAATGTAGATACAACATATTCCTATCATTTAAGATAGATACGAATCTCTTTTCACGGCTAATTTAATGACCCATTTTGCTTATACTCGATTCATGCTGATATGCCATGCAGTTATAGTTTTGACCAGAAAGACCAAGAGATGTTGCCACCGTCTGCATTGGTAATGGCTAGTAAACTATACATGTAAATTTGTTTAAAGCTCCCAATTCCGGTATCGCATAGAGAATGTTGCCAATTTGTAATTAGAATATTATATTCCGGAGCCCGTTGTGTTACTATTATAAGCCAACTGAACCTAATGACTGTTTACGTTTGGGTACGAGCAGCACTTTAAAAATTTTTACCCGGTTGGCTGTTCCTTGTAATGGTTTAAAATGGTATGATTTGATATGTTCACGTTTCAGCTTGACAACGTTGAGGTAACTATTCCAACCCATGGCATAATCCAAGGTACACTTTGTATTGGCTGTGCTAAAAATTTAATATTCACAGAAAAAAAGTACATTTTGAGTATAGCTGTGATTGTACTCGAATGTATTTTGTTTTGCTGGCATTCAAAATTAGAAAATAAAAATAATACTTTTCGACTAGTTTCGGAGTGTAAATGATTAGATCAAGTACAATTTCCAGTAGATGGGTAAATCAAGTACATTTTAGAGTTAGAGAATAAAAAGGTATGATTTTGGGCAAAGGTGCTCTTTTACGACGAATTGAAACCAAGGCGGATACCATTCTTTTAAGTGGAAGAACGAGGACGGAGGGAACGCGCAAAAAGTACTAGTGTCTGTATTTTATTCTGTGCTAAAGAGAGTACCTTTTTTCTCATTCTTAAACAGCTGTATAATTAAAGTCGTTTTCAACCCAATTTCGCGAATTTTTTCTGGCTCAAAATATAACCAAGAAAACACAGCCGCACCACCCAGTGACAAAGTTGAACGACCCATTGAATGCAACGAACATACGCCAACGAGAAGCCACGTTAATGTAGCAAACGCGGTAAACGCGGTATGACAAATAATAGTCAGTACGCAGTGGCATTCAATTGAAATGCTTACATTTTCAAACGCTAAAGCTGTTAAGAATATTTTCGCGTGGAAGAACTCGGCCTACGGCCTCCTCGTTCTTCCACTTAAAAAATGATCGCCTTGGTGTCAATTCGTCGTAAAGGTAAAGAAAGAGAAAACATGTGTAGAATACATTATAGTCCGCTGTACTCCATAGTCCGGCTACAATGGAATGTATGGACACTCGATTCAGGTGACTCTCACGGAACATTGTTTATACTTTTATTCCGTTGTCGTCTATGGAGCCCGCACTGTGGCTCCGGGCGGACTATAATACTTTCACACAGGTTCCAAAAATCACAACTTTATTCTCTAGTCGAGTGCATTCGAGTTACAGTATGCTAGAAACGACCTTTTTCCTGGAAATTTGGAAACGAGAACTAGCACTTTTCGAATTCATTCGAGTACAATGGTTGTGTTCGAGTTCAATGTGGCCTTTGAAATGTTTCTTTTTATAGCCAGTCAGCACAGAAATTTGAAACAAGAAGAGTACTTTCGAGGATATTTCAAATATGGTATGCTTGAAATGTACCTTCCTTTTCCTTGGCACTAGTAAATTACGACTAGATTTAAAGTATAGTTTAAATATACCTTTCTATAGACATTCCAAGAACACATTTGAACAGGAAACATTTCCGATTACATTGTTCTTGAAATGTACTTTTGAAGACATCCCCCCGAGGAGTACTTCGAGGACATTTGTTAACTTTCATCGAAATGTCCCTTTTATCCAAGAATGTCTAAGTGAACAAGTATTGTGTTGAATCTAGTAATATACATTTTAAGCACTTCCATAACCGTGGCCTCGATGTATTCCGTCGGATGACTGTTCAAATCTTGCACCTAAAAATGGTAATGTTATACAATTAGTTTGACTGTTTGAAGTACAGTCTCAAATGTTACAAGGGACGGTGCGAAATGAGTTTCTTAAAGAGCTTCCAATCGCAAACGCAGTTTCTTTAGAATTTCTTGTTTGTGTCTTCTGGTCTGGTTACGATTATTCAAGTATTATTCGTCAAGTGGGATCCAAGTGTTGTTAGATACTTGTAAATTATAGTTAGCCTGTGAATATCCTTTCTGACTTCTAAATGTTGACCACTCAAGTTCTTCAAGGATCTTGGTCACACTCCCCTTCCCCCGGGTCTATTTGTTTTTGGGAGACACGTTCGCGATTAAATATGAGTTTTCAATAATCATTTTTAATAATTTTGTATTTTTATTAACGCGCGACATATCCACGTAAAAAACGTGAAAAAATCACGTGCGCTTGCGTCTGCCAAGAAAGGCGCTCAGCACATCAGAGAAACCATAATACCAGAACAGATTTATTGGCAAGCAGCTCGTATTTTCGAAGCAGGAGGAAAACCGGAGTACCTGGAGACAACGCGGGAACGCGTATGGATCTATAAACAAATTCAACATAAAGCCACCGGGAACGAGCCCCTGCCGGGATCGAACGAAACCTCATTGGTGAAAGGCGAGGGAAGAACGCTGCACCAACACGTTTTTCCCCAACATATCCGCTTCCGAGATATTTTGTAGATACTCCTCAAAATTGTTTTTAAAATTGTTTTGATCTCTGAAAGTGACGTCGTTGTTTTGCTTTTGGCTAGGTTTCAAATCTGGCATTGTGATGTCGGCTGTTACCTCCTTTTTATTACTTATCTGATATGGTCATTCGTAGAAATGTCCCTATGTGACCCTTATTAATAAAAAAAGGCCAATAAAGTATTGCTACTTTTTGGATTTCTGAAAGCGATTGCATTTTAAACCCAAATAACTTTTCAAAAGTAAAGAAGTTATTAAATGTTTGATGTGAAATCTACACAAAAATACACCAGATAGTGATTTCAAAGTTGAAGGGGTTTCCTTTCCAATTAAATGGCCCTCTTTCAAAATCGTCTTTCATCAACAAAAACACATTGTAAAAAAATGACCAAATTTTTGACGGTGAACCCCCTAAATATATGTAACCTTACTGTGGGAACAACGAACCAGTTCCCTCAAATTTCAGGATTTCCCATTTCTCATCAATATCTATATATCACCACACAGAAAAAGACTAAAATCCATGACGGCTGTGCGTGCATATCTCGAACGTTGGCATGGACACCCATTGGAAAGCCTTGATCACAATAGTTTAACATGAATGTTCTTCAACTGTGTTAGTACATTGAAAAGGTTCCTCAGGGTTCAATAGTTACAATGGATTTCAAAGTTCTTTTTTAAATCCAACTAACTTTTTAAGTAGTGACGTTTCGCTTCCTAACAGAAGCTTTCTCAAACTGATAATCCTTGATCCTTGAGATGACTTGGTGACGTTCATGGTGTGATGACATCCCTCTGGATCAGCTGATCATAAAGATGACTAAGGTTGTACCACAAATTCGCAGTCGTCAGAACGTTATTAGATAGAATGGAAAAAGTAGTAACTGAAGAAGACAGGCAGAATTGATAAAAGAGAAACAAGTAAAGCTAGGGCTAAAGAAATGTGGTTACCCGAATGGTCAGTAGAGAAAGTAAAGAAGGAAAAAGTCAGCAACAAAGTAAGCTCAACCTAAGAAGACAACCTAAAAACAGGAGGAGGCGCCGATTATATACATAATCCAAGGCGTACAGAAAGGCTCCAACGTATCTACACAGCCACCAGATATCTACTGCGTCAAAACCTCTTTCAAGTCTGCGTAAATGGTCGCGTCCATCGAAAGACCACACTGACATCAATTAATGTTACCGGATGCGGGTATGAAATCCCTGTAACAATTGTGGCAAAACTTAATAGGCGAATCAGCAGACCTCTTTGCACCAGAAAGATTATGAAACACAAAGATGAAACTGAAAAAATAAGTGCAAAGAAATTCACAGAAGCTTACAAAAAGACTCGGCACACCACACAGATAATCGGCAATAGCAGATCACGCCGCTAATGAGAACCATCTTATAAATGGTGGAATGCTAGCATTCTCAAAAGGAAAACGACAAAAGTCCAGGATGGATTCAGAAGCCATCGGATAAGAGAAAGGGGGGACTAGACCCAATAGGAAGAAACTGATGAAGGCAGACGAGGGGGCGTCGTACCAACTAGTCATGCTATGATCAGCTGATCAGAGGGCGTCATCCCACCATGACGTCACCCAAGTTCATCTCAAGATCAAGCTGCCATAGCAGTTTCAGAAAGCTCGTGTAGGAAGCGAAACGTTCACTACTTAAAAAAGGATGTTTGGATTTTAAAAAGAACTTTTTATTTTTTTTATTTTTTTTAATCTGTTGTTTTTTTCAAAGTACGCACCATATTCAGAAATTGTATTTTTCATGGCATTAATTTTGCATAAATCAGGTTAGGTAAGTCCCAAGGGCACCATGGTCAAATATATTCCTGAATTCTGGTTCCACTAGTCGGTTTGCCATTTGCAAGGAGAGCCTCACTGGCAGCAATACGAATGGAAGCATTTTAGCAAACAGTACATTAAGTTCGCTTTTCTAACAAACCACCTTACAGGAGGTTGAATGCATGGAAAACACTCATTATTCGAAAGTAAGTAGGATGATATTACTTCATCTCATCGTGGCAATCAATCACTCTTTTCTTGTAAATGACCTTGAAATTGGCTTGAGGTACAAACACGTTTGCGCTTATAGCATAAACAGTTGTGAGATTGTCCTTACCGTTGGATTGGAAGGCCTCCTTTGCCTTTAGATTACAGCCAACTCTCCGGTGATCTATGATTGTCATTGATCCAGGTCCATCCCATGTAAAAGTTTAAACTATATTGGATTGTGCTTTTGCCTCGGATCAGCTTTTTTTTTCTTGTCTTTAATGTTTATGGTGCCTTGCATAAATCTTTCAGGCTTTTGTATCTCCCATTTTGTTCTTGAATTTGATTCTATAATTCCTTCCACTTGTAAAGTGGTTATTGTGTCAAATCTCAGTTAATAACATATCCATTGCCAGGAACTTTTCGCCTTTGATAATATGAAACATGACGGTTAGTCTTAAATGGTTATTTGTTGGATTTCCCGGAAGTAGTATCGATTTTGATATCAGATGAAAGGCCGTATTTTTCTCAACACACACTTCGTTGTCCCCAAAATGATGTTCATCAAAAAGTGGCATTTTAACGTATTTAAAAGTGTAAAGTCAAGAATATCAATTACTAACAAACGATTTCATGTGCCATATGCATGCGTTCTTATGTAAATAAGTTTAAAACGTTGACGCAGAGGTAAACAAATTACCAAACAGACAAATATGCAAGGAGAAAACAAACAAAAACAAAACAATGAGATGCAAGCTTTACATTCAAGTATTAATTAAGTCATTTTTCCTTTGCATATTACTCTTTTTTATGAAAAAAAAAAGAGTGGGGTAATGTTTGAAATGCATTTCAAATCAAAAATAAGCTTAAGTGTTTTGTCATCAGGGTGAACTCAATAGTCAATGTTTCCTTCATCGGCATGGATGACCTCATTGTAGTGTTTACACCGTGATGTTTACCAAATATGCTGATGTTCTGTTGATGAATGTGGTTCCATGCTCGTGGATAATTCCACCACGTTGAGCCAGTGTAGTTCGTCTGCTTTATGTGCCAATATGACTTCCATTTCGACTGGTATTGCTTACCACAAAAATTCATTTCATTATTTGTTTGTTTGTCTGCATACTTGTCTTACTGGTTTGCATATGCGTTCATGTTTTAAGCGATTTACTTTGACGACCCCGCAATGAATTTAAGAAAGGAAAATTAAATAGATGTTGTAAATAAATTGATGAGTCTTACACTTTAGACTCTGAATACAGTAACTGCTAAAGTGCCACTTTTTCTGACAACCATCATTTGGACCCCTAATATTGATTTTGAATAAAATTCCACTTTTATTGATTTTGAACAAAATTCCGGTTTCTTCCAATACTCAATCTTTTGGTTACAAATACTGTGAAAACTGTATGCCAGCCAGCGCAATGCGTTGCAGCTTTATATTGACTTGAATGTATGGAGTCCTTTGAAGGTTGTTTTTGTCAACTCTTGTACACCTCTGTTGCTTTGCCCTTCTCGACATTGATTTTAATCACCTGGGATGACTTGTTATGGGGAGCGGAATTTACAATTGATGCAGGATAGGATTTGTTAGATTTTGGCTAACTGGTCTCTTTGATGATAAGCAAATTGCCACCAACATAAAACTATGCTAAATCGGCACTGTACCCTTTGAGTATGCACTCAAGAGTAGCCAACTATTAAAAAAACGAAATCCCGAACAATTGCATCTTCTTTCCAACTGCCAACAAATCCTTGAGATATTCTTAGCAATATCAGAAAGGCTTGCCTAGAAACACTTGGAGAAGTGTCTCGTAGTACGGTCCCATAAACACGATAGTAAGTGTATAGCAAAAACTAATTTCCAATTCTGGATCTTTTATAGAGACTTCAACAACATTCCACGATGAATGTCGTTATCTGTTCTGCATGGTTTGTGTTCTTCATCTAAAGCACTGGAGCCTACCCAGTCGTCTGTCATTCCACCCGATGGAAGTCCACCTGACACCTGTATTCTGTTGTTAAGGTCTGCAGGCTTCCGGGGGGATGCAGCTGGAGCAGCAGGAGCAGGCAGGCATTCAGGATCTCCGGGGAAAAACGGATTACAGGGAAGAGTACGGACTGAAAGGTGCAGGTGGCAGCAAGGGCGACATGGGAGAACGGGGAGAGAAAGAGAGAGAGGTCTTCCAGGACCACAAGGACCAAGAGGGCTGACGGGAGAGCGTGGCTTACTACGGTTGCAAGGTGAAAAGTAGACCCGAGGATTGCCAGGAATGGCTGGAATAAATGGTGACTTGGCGTTCAGGGTGCAAAGGGCAAGAAATGTGAGGACGGGCACTGTACCGATATGTCACAGATCGGCTTCTCTTGCAAAGGAACACGTACCCAGACTGAAGATGTCAATGACATTTCTAAACTTTTGACGTGACTGAAACAAACATCGGAGGGCACTTCCAGCTTAGGAAGCAGTAAGTTTACTTGCCAAAAATTCCGGGACGCGTATGTGTTATGTTACTATCAACTATTAATGCTCACATCTATCAACCTCGCAGTGACCTGGTAAAAAGATGGGGAACCGATTGGCTAGGGCGTGTGGTTCGTGAAAAACTGATAGTTCGGGGTTGAGGTCTTCAAGGCAGCCAAGGGGTGGTACTGCAGTTGGCAGTAGGTAATCAGGTCTGCTGAAGTTTTCTGTATACAATGGCAGCACGTGACAGGGATTAAGTGATAAGTACACCACGTTTTCCGGTTCTACTCGATTGAAAACTAAAGATATGGCTAAAAAATACTTCAATACTCACCCCCGCCCACGTCCACACCTTTAAAACAATTAAAATATGTAAGGAAACAAACAAAAATCATAACACTAAACCCCTCCAGACCGGATTAATTTCAGACAAAATATGATTTTAAATTAAATTGTAATTCAGAAATCATCAAGTAGAATAAAAATAACAGTGTAGCGGTGTATACCCTAAATGAATGATCTTTTTTTACATTTTCCAATTGGCATGTCACCTTTACCTGTTGTACCCCGAGATGTGAGTTACTTTTGTGGAGACAAAAGTGTACATACAGTTAAAGTAGCTTTTGAGATTTATGAGAATGTTCTCTTATCACATTATGCCAATGCATTCAGTATTTTTTAAAAAAAAAAACCTTGACGATTTATAATTTTGGGGTCCTTTTGAAGTAGTATTTCAGTGAAAAGGAAGTGGACAGCACTTGTTTAGAATTCTGTGTTGTGTGTGTTTTGTAGCTGCATACCCCGGAGTATGAAAGGGACTATGACACATAATTCAATGTAACACAATAATTTCCAATCTTTAAATCGATTTGAATCTTATTAACCTTTTGTGGTACATAAAATGGTTTATTTCAGTTGAATTGCAATTCTTGCAGGTATCTCTCATTTGAAGAGCAGGAGTACTTCTCTATACCATCAGTTCCTTCAAAACTATAATCAAGTTGGTAGGATTGTACTAAAAACTATACACAACATTTTGGCCATTGTCCTATGTCCTAAGGAGTAAAAAAGGTATGTTTGCCCTATCTGCGGTTATAGTTTAATAGTTATAGGCCAAGGAAAGGCTCAGTTCCAGGTCATCCTGGGGTAACATTTTCAGAATGTTCTGATTCATTCCAAATGAGTCCCAATTCTTCATATAGTCCAAACGGACCAGGGAATATAATAATTAGAATAATTAGAGGTCAAAACGTAAATTGTCTACATATTCGAAGGTTATTAATGCTTACCATCTAATTTACATACTCTAAAAAATGCAAGTGCAAAATCGAAGCATATGAAGAATTGCCCCAGGATGACCTTGAACCGTTAGGAGCCTATAATCCTAAACGATGACCATAGATATGGCAAACTATACTTTTTTATCCTCATGACCAGATTATAAAGTTGGTGGATAGTTTCAAAAACAAGGAGACATGTTTTACTTTTGATCCCTGTACCACAATTTTACCCCCTATATTTAACATGTTCCCATGGTTGATTTTTGTTAGATTTTGGACACCTCTGTGGCATTTAGAAGTTGATAACACAAAAATGATTCTGCAATTTTTTTAGGTCAGAAAACATTTCTGCACTATAACTGAAGATATATTGTTGGGAAAGGTGGGCTTTAAGGTTTGCATCAAGTGTTCTTGATGTATCTGTGATGCCTAATGTAAGAAAACCAAGAGCAGCACCGATCAGGTTAAAGCACAATCGTACATGAGCCCAGAACTGCAATGTTCAGACCCACCTTTCGTGGGAACTTCTCGTCTGGACCATTTAACCTCTTTCTTTGAAAAAATAAATTGTGTATAGAGGTCTTTCACCTCACTCGTGCATAACCTATAACAAAAGGTGTTAGTTCTTGTAGTATTCCTCATTCAGATCAAATACCCGACCTCAAAGTACTTGGGTTATACAAAGTGTGACCCATGACTTTAGATTACATATCTAACATGCATGTCGTTCTTTAAATTTAAAAGTCTCCAGAAATTGGAATCAACTTTGCCATTTCCGGCAAGATGGCGGCTAATCCGAAGGTGGACGACCTCATTGGTAGAGTGTAGTGGCATTAAAACGGATGGATAGTTGACATAAGGTCTTTCTTGCTAATAAGTTATTGAATTGAAACATCTAAACACCGATTTGTGCTTGTAATACCCCCAAAGTGGTAATTGACTTATTACATTCTGGTCCTCTTTTGCAATAGAAATAGGAAGTGGGATGGAAAGTTCTTTATATCAAATATTGACATGTAATCGTCCTTTGAACCAATTGGGTCACACTTGAAGTTTCGTAACAGAATTTGGAAACCACTGCAATTCCATGATTTTGCGAAGATCATTCATTAATATAAGGTTCCTCCTTGGTGGCAAACCACAATTTCTTGGTGAAATACATTTGGTTTTTTTGAATAGCACCAGCTTCAACAGGGCTGAATTCTTTTGAAACAAATTCCGCATGAGTGATGTAAATTACTGGTTAGCAAATGAAAACTCACTGGAGTGTCCTCAAAGGAATACTTGCACCTTCAGAAAATCATTGGGAAAATAACATTTGTGGTCCAATTTTTAATACACTTGAAAGATGATTTTTAATGCATGCAGCTTCTCATCGGGACTTTTAATATAGCAGAAATAAAAAGTTGCCAATTTAAGGCACGAAGAAAACAACCAGAACAAGAAACATGGAACACCGAGTTTATTTAGTTGGGTGATTCCCAATATGCTTACTTCCTGGTGGAAAGATTAAATTTGTTGTTTTCTCGACCTTCTCATTCTCAAAAGATTACTTTCCAAAAATACCAATCCAAAAAAAAAAAAAAACACTTTCAAAATATGTTTTGTGTACAGGGTTTATTTGTTACATAAAAGGTATCTGCTCTTTATTCTTAAAAATACGTCGTAGGGATCAAAGGACACACTCAAAAAGCCTATCGCACAACCCTTAAGAATTTTGATCTAGGGATTGCTGGGTCTTAACAGGCGTTGCATTTATGATGTTTGATTACCTAGAAAGGATGGACTAAACGTGGTTACGATACCGAGATGAATACATTATCTGACTTGCATGATATATCTCGGCCTATCGGAACCGCACATCTTGCTAGTCACTTGTTCACAAACTCCCAAACCAATCGAATAAATTGAAATTGGGGGCATTGGATTATCTACGAGGAATAAGTTTCACAAAATCATGAAATGCAACTATTAAGGCCGACTCAGGATTTCCCGAGGAGGGCGCCCTCCAATTTCCCAAAAAAGTGCTATTTTTGCATGTACAAGAATGCTTGTCCAATAATAATCACTGTGTGAAATTGCTAAGCTTAAATCGAATTCCTTCATAAGCAAAATCCCACCTTTGTATAAAATTCCGGTTCCGGAATTTTTGTTACAACAGTATCCTATGGAAACATAATATAAACATAAAATGTTTACTGCATCATAAACGAAAAATTCGATTCATATCAAACTTCGGAATTGCTACATTTTAAGGTTACTATCTTTAGTTCTAGTTGATTATTTTTCATTATTACACAAAAAAAACTATTTCAAAATCTCTGAATCCACCTTTAAACTAGCAAGACCTCTTTCCTTGGAAACCGGGCAGTCCATGCATATGAAACAAAAATTGTAAAACCTGTATTATGAACCGTGGTAAACCACCTGAGTTACAAGGGTTCAAGAAGGGAGCCAAGAAACATATGAAATGTAACCATATCAGAGACCAGAATTGTTTTCAATGGATACGCTATCCGGACTTGCCCGTTCAAATGGATACCCTATCGGGACGATGTTACTATGGGGGTTTTATACGGGAGCTTCGGAGTCAATTTGAGCCATTTGGAGGACCGTTTGCCGCCTTTGTAGACATTTTGTCTAATTTGAACTCTTATCGGAGACTAAAAAAACAAAATTTGATAAACCTTAGTGTGAGCGGTAATTGTATGCATATGGGGGGGGGGGGGATGGAGGATTCCATTTTTTTTCGGCAAAAATTTTTCGTTCCCCCTCGCTTCCGTTTCAAAAATGTACACCCCCCCTGATCATGCTGATTTCCCCATTTAAAGAACATTCATGTTCCCCTCTCTCTCGTAGATGAAAAATTTCAGTTACCCCCTCCCTCCTCTTTACAAAACATTTTCGGGTTCCACCTCAAATCCTCCATCCCCCCCTGGCGTAAATAAGACCCCTCCCTTCGTGAGACTGCCCGAGGAACAGGTCGAATTTGACACGCTATATTGCAAGTCTGGAGACTTCACCGGGTCTCACATTGTTTGTGACGGGGGATTATACCGACCAGATATACCCAGTCCCTCCTGTATTTGAGCAAGCAAAGGTGATAATGTAGCATTGACTGAAAGGGCATTTGGCTTCTTCTTCTCGTAAACCATATGTTTTAACTTAATAAACTTCAATTGATTTAACATACGCAGAAAAAACACATCAGAATTGCATGGGGAGGTTAAAATTCATATCATGCATAACGAATTTATTAATTTGTATTAAAATTAGTAATATTCATCAATTATGAATGAAAGCTTAAATTGTGAACGTCATGTGGACATGTAAAAGTAATGCCTGAATAAAAAATGTTGCATTTCAATGTAGCTGTATACATAATGCCCCACGGGCCCTTATGTGATGTGGCAATTTTATGTTGTTTGGTGCTGGTATACTTTGTTGTTTGTGTGTGTATGTCTGTTATAGTGCACTGTTAAAAACAACCGTCAAAAAATGCCGTTTTAACTCATGGCAGAAATTGTACCATAGATACGGAAATAGACCCCCTGATGAGAAATAATGGGCTTTTATGTAAGAGTAAACAAGTAATCTGGTTAATCAACTGTCAACACGTCTGGCCAAAATGTTTGCCAACCAATTATCACCACTCATGCCTGCAGAAGCTCATCATTAGGCAAAAATGACCTGAATTTGTTTTATGCGGGGCCAAGAGGTTATGGACCCCACGGCCGCATGTGTCTGTACCGTAAACATAGATATCGGGCCTACAGTGGTTACATGACTGCCATTTAACTTTTGCCTATACATTTTATAACATATTTTGTACCATCACACAAGTTGTACATTGTTACTCTTGTTCTACACGATTCAACTAATATATATAGTAAAAAAAAGGCAAATTTAGGAAATATGCAAATAATGTGATATATGAGTTGATAAAATCATGCCGTTAATTAATAACAAATATTTTCCAGATTAAATAACATTTTTATTTCCCAAATGGTGCCGTGGATATGCAGACTTGTGTGCCTGTTTCGGGCTCCAACTGTCTTGGGTAGAAATCAGTGGTCGGTCAGTTCATTAGCCATTTGCAACCCCACCCCATGTCATGTCAGGGATATAAAACCCAAGGAATGTAATGTTTCATCCAGATATTGTTAACACTTAAGTGCCTTAGGGGGGGGGTCGGGGGTCTCCATAGTACCCAAGATGTGTTTTTCGGCGATTTCTCCCTCGTGAAAAAGATTTTCCGAAACTCTAATTTTTGTAATTGTGTTAATTATCGATGCGCTTCTTTCAAAAAAAAAAAATACTAAAATTTCTTGCCCGTTAATGAGATACTTAGCTTGGGTCCCTAGGAACCCCCCCCCCCTTAGGACCAAAGGGATGTGTGATTTTAAAAATAAAACGAGCAAATCCCTGTGTGCCAAAAATAGTTTTCTGCTTATGTAGTTCATATGCATTGCAACAAAACTTAATTACATATATCAGAAAAAATAATTAACCCTTTATGTGCCTGCTGAAAAAGAGCGATTCCATCATCGAACGACTGCGCGCCATTGCTGTACATAACCTATTATGGCAAATATGACTGCCCCCACAAAAAACACCAGAATGTACAAAATGGTAGTATTTGTTTTTAATATATTAAATTGTCCTTCTAAGAGTCAGATTAAACATCAAAATGATTTGCAAGTGTATGCTGTGGAAGCAATGTCGCAGAAAAATCATACTAGCTACTTATTTTGAGCAATTTGACGCATTTCGAAACAATGATTTGCCCTAATTTCCAGACGATAAACCTAACTCATTTATAATTGCAGCACCTGTGGCCTTGTCCTTTATTCCCCCTCAAAGGTGGATAGTTTCATTTGAAAAATTCCTCGGAAAGTGGTTTCCTTAGGGGGTTCCAGAACACCCCCCCCCCCCCCATTAGGCACCAACGTGAGTGAAAACACCTTAGCACTTAAAGTGTTAATATTTCCCATTTTCGTTTCGTCGGCATTAACCTATACAGCATTTAGACATTTTTTCTCATTTTGGTTTTGGGATTGCGATTAATGAAAACTTTAGTAAACTGAGTTTATTCCGTTTTCTGAGGCACTCTGTTTTTTAACTTACTTCTTATTAATCGAAGCCAAAACAGACAAAAAATGACCAATCAAGATTTATAGGAAATCAAACATTTTATGATTAATGTGTAATTTATTATTTCATTTCAAATTATTTTGTGTACCCCAAATTAATTTGATTATTTTACTTAGTTTCCTATCAGCTGTTTCGAAAAATCTACGATTCAACATATATATAGTAAAAAAGGCCACTTAGGAATATGCAAAATTGATGACTATATGAGTTGCTAAATCCAATCCATGCCGTTATAATCAAAATATATTTTTTCCAGATTAAAATAACATTTTTAATTTTCCAATGATTCCCAGGGACCCAGGAGCAACTTTTTAAAAAAAAAAAATTATTTATTTTTATTACTTTGATTATTTTCATTAGTTTCCCTATCACAGCTGTTTACTAAAATCTGACAGTAATAATTTTGCATTCACATTATCTTTCTGAATACAAATTTAAATTTTATTGCTTTATAGATATTCCTTAACTTTATTTAAAGTACTGTAGTATATTGTTTCAAAAAGTGTATCCTTCACCCATTATATTTTAACTGTAGGCATTAGTTATCTAATATTAAGTCAAGGCCAGACTCTTTCAAAAATGTCCTACTGTTTCAGACCAAAGTTATAGATACTCTGTGGTGAATAAATGTAGGCGTACGCAAACTTGCACAGGTTTTTATAAGGTTTTATTAAGATCACAAAGTCAACTTCATGAAGACTGGTAGTTTGAACATGAATTCAAAATATGCGGCGGGCACTGACACAACGATACAAAGCCTACCATGTCTCAATTCACTCGATCAACAACGGTTGTCCTATCAAAGGAAGTTCCTTGCTGAATTCCAATGACAAGTAATTACGCAATCCCACGATGATCGTAAACGAATTAGGCAATTGTAAAACAGTAGGTGATTAATATAAGCAGAGGATGGTCTAAAGAAGCCCTGCTGTGTTGTTTACACTATAATTGGATCCAAAATAGTGATTAAATTTCCCTTTTTATGGTAGATGCTGTTTCGATATGCTGGCAAGCTGGGACTCACAACAGTTTTTGCCGATAGCGACCGCTATAGAAAACCACGGCTTCCGCAAAATTTGAAGGAGTCAAATTTGTAACTGACGTGTTTTATTTCTGTGTGTTAGAAATGAGTGGATACATTCCTGAATTTTGCGGTATTAATATGAGATTATTTAAATGAATTTTCAAGGACAAAAATGACAGTACGGCCGAATGTTTCAGGAAACTGTAAAATATACTTCTAGAGGTCAACTGGAGACTGTTTTTTTCACACACCATTTACACTGAAGGGATATACATGCATACAACCATAGCTAACTGTGGTCAATTCAAAATATGGTCCAGACACTGGGTACGGTCTTGGTTTTTCATGTGATGTCTGCAGCTGTATGTCAACACATTTGGCCCATATTGGAAAAAATGTGAGACTTGCTCCAAGACCCACGTCCATTACTATTATTATCAATCTCTGCCTTACATGTTATGGTTGTTATTAATTACACATTACATAGGGCTGGCGCAGTCTGGAAACAATACTGCTTACAGACCTTGGTATGCGATGGTCAAGGTAGTTATTGAGTCCCATATCAGGCTCAGCATTTAAAAGCAAATCAAACGCTCACACATGAGTATGTGCATGAATATGTATCATCCCTATCGTTTTTGAGGTCGTAAATAGACGAAATAATTTACCTTGATTTCGAGTACTTACGGAAGATATTTTACTGATTTGCGCTGTTATTGAGCTAGTTTATATTTGTTTGGATCTAATATTTGAAGAACCATTTTAAATATTCTGTGTGTGTATAAACAACTTTTCTGGTACACTAAGGTGAGTAAATAAGGCCAAATATATAATTATTTTGGTATGTGACTTATGAAAGAGCCAGTTTAAGAGGCAAACTCAGTTTTAACTGTTTATATCCCCTGGCCATGTAATAAGTTTAGATTTATTATCATCAATTTTCTGAGGATTCATACCACGACGCAGATTCGGATTCGAGTATTTTTAGTAATTAGTGAAAATTGATGATAATGATCGAAAACAACATGGTTTAAACCGTAGCGTTATTAAATTAAAACTATTTAAAGGCGCGAGTAAACATGGTACGTCCATGGTGTAACTAACTTTTGCTTTCTGACTTATCTGTGATAAGTAACTAATCCTCTTCCAAGTGTTGACAGCCCCAAATTTTTGATGAAGTGACATTGCTGAAACCCCTTAGAAGTCCATTATATTTTCAGCAGTTTTGTGGAAATAAAAATTTGAATGCAATGGCAAAAAATCTTATGAAAAGTTTCGCTGTCTTTGGCAGCGAGTAAGGAATTCTCTGAGCTAAACGTCTTCACTTCACTCCTTGGATTGGTATTGTATTATTTCCAGGTTTGGAACTTTTATTAAAAAAACTTGGTTTCTCGACTGAGAAGCCTCAACATATTTTATAAAAGTTTTTTGCTTTTAAATTGCAAATCCAGGCTTGCTGATTGAAAACCAGTTTTTCAAAACCCTGTCCCAATCCGAAGAAAAAGTGTAGGGCCAACTGTTATAAGCGAATTTCATGAAGCTTTTTTTTTTTTAAAAAAACAAAAACAAAACAGTTTAGCGCTTTGAAAATTATTTTTCTAATTTGCTTTTCATCAAAAAGCTCGTCAAATCATCATTGTTTTTTGTCGGCTGCCTCAAGCAGGAAGACAAATAGGGATCACTTTGTCCACTGTGTTGTTGATGTCTGTTGTTATGTTTTCGTTGTCTTTTGATGTCTGTTGTGAAAAAGGGTCAAATTTGCCTGTAATATCCACATACATTTACTTTGATGGATTTAAACCCAACTTGAGTCATAGGTTAATCATAGGGATCCCTCATTTTTCGATGAGGTCAAAGGTCACTACCAAGGTCAAAGGTCATGTAGCAAGTGCTTTGGTTTTCATAAAATTATAAAAATGTAAAATTGAACCTCATTGAAATGTTGACGTTCAATTGCAACCCAAACTTGGTTTCTGGAGTTTATATGCAAACCCTCATTTGTGTTATGAGTCCAAGGTCACATATCAAGGTCAAAGGTCATGCTAGCCTAATCAGTCACTAACCGCGATGGCAGGCACACAGCGGTCCGAGGACCGATGTATTTTTTTTTTATCGAAAAGCCCGGTTTTGCACAACCGTAGCGTATCAAAATCTAATTTGGGCGATTGAAATCCACATATTTTTAGTTCAGCCTTTCATGTGTGTTCGCCGAAAATTTTGTGTGTGCTCAATTATTTCTTGTCATATTCTCCACCAAAAATATCTTAAATATCCTTTAATAACCATAACATCACCAAATTCATGAATTTATCCTATTTTTGGTGTATCAAATTTGTATTTTCAACCAAAATTGTTTTGTTAAATTAAGTGTAACCTCTGTAAAATAAAAATGTTTTCTGCCACATTACTTTTACTTTGCATTGCAATCTTTCACATTTTACAATTAGCATACAACATCAAAACATCTCTCCATTAATCTGATATTTTATTCCATTTCATTCTTATACATGTTTTACCAAGAAAATGGCACAACTCCAACTAAAACCAAGTGCTAATACTTATGCCAATGCCCCTTTCATATGTCCTTCAACTTCTTTTAAAATCATACCGCAAACCCGGCACTGCCTTTTAAACAAAACGACGTTTTATTGGTATTTCTAACGTTGTGAAATTTTATCTTTCTCGAGTCTGTGAGGTCTGTTTTTAACCAATTATCGCGCATTTACCGCCGTTGAGCATGAAATCATGCAACTTCAGTATCTGCAGCATCAATGGGCGAGCTTTGATTGAATCCGCTGAGATCGAAATAGAATTCTTTGATGTATTAATTAAAAATGTCAAACACACTAGAACTAAAGATAGTCACCTAAAAGCCTCATTCCAAAGTTTGAGCTGAAACGGATTTTTGCGCGTTTGATGTAGTAAACATGTATTTGAGTAAAAGAGTACCATAGGAGCGGTGTATACCAAAATAAAAGTTCCAGATCCGAATTTTAAATCCAAGGTTATGATTTTCTATATGAGGACATATCTGTTTGGAGCTAATTGTGATTAGTAGTGAAAGCATTATGTACATGCAAAAAACCTGTCTGACTCCGTGGAAGCTAAATGGACTACAGTCGTTTTCCGCAGAATTTAAAATGCCCATGAGCATTGCCCATCGTGTCTCTCATTAGCTAGTGTTGCATGATATGAAAAAATAAGATGCCGTTCTTCTATGATGGGTATTCATGAAAATGGATATTTATATTGTTTAAATTTACCTTATAAATGTCGGGATCCTGATTTTTTGCCAAAAAAACATCCAAGTATTTAAAGTGTGTTCTCAGCTTTAACATTTGC
Organism: Ophioderma brevispina; assembly: GCA_023653785.1. NCBI lineage: Eukaryota > Metazoa > Echinodermata > Ophiuroidea > Amphilepidida > Ophiodermatidae > Ophioderma > Ophioderma brevispina. The sequence continues at coordinate 36,158 of JAMKCH010051360.1, forward strand.
AGGTATTTTAATTATACTAACAACTTGAAATTTGGCACAAAATTAAAGTATTTTTTTTTTGTTCACGATCCTGAGCCTGAAAAAAGACTTTTAGGATGCGTGGATATCGTCCCATGGTCCTTAGAAGGTTGTGAACAAGGCCTTGGTGAATTCAGCCTTGCTTTCATCTAAGCTTTAGAGAAAACTCTACTCTTTAGATTCCTGTCAGGAGGTCTTACTGAGAGTGAGCAGTGACTCTGTGTCATATCTTTGTTCAAGAAAACTCCTCGGTCAGAATGGAAAAAAAATCTTGTTGACAATCACTTTTGGGGAAAACTTTCCACTCTTAGCATCCCTGTCATATATCCTACTGAGAGTGTGTAGTGGCTCTGTCCAGGACCGTTCCTAGAGGGGGTGGGTGTGGGGTTGTGACCCCCATTTACAAATTTCTGTCGGGCTAAACGTGACTTTTGGCACGATCGTATTATATAAAATATAATGTAGTGGAATGATTTTAATGAAAAAAAGATATTTTGTTACTTATATTACATGTATATACTTATCTTCCCATTTGCTACTAGCAAGTAATAAAACAGTATTTTTTAACCATTTTATAAAAACTATTGCCTCCCTCCCCACTCCTCAGAATTTGAACCGACGGAAAAAAATAATGTCTCCAACAAAAACGGTCCATTTGGCCGACACAATTTTCCAAATTTTCCGGCTCGCTGTGCTCGACGGGCGATACAAATTTATATTTATCGCGCGAGTGTAGCGAGTTGCATTTTTTGCATCGAAGATCTGCTATAATATTGAATGGCGAGACGTTAATGTGGCGTTTATGGTGGCCCTAGATTTGTTAAAACGTGTTGCGGTGAATGTATAATTCCATTAGTTGAAGAGTGGTATGCCGTCACTGCTGAAGTTTTTTATAGGACTTCCTTTCATATGGAAGCCCGTTGGATTGTACAAGTTGGCCTGATAGCAGATGTGCAATCGTGTTCTTGAACGCGTACAGAAACGTATCCCTGATGGCTGTTTTTAGAGGTATTCAGTAGTAATAGAGTCAGCTCCGATGCGTTCTTTCTGTACACGATGGAGTGTATAGTAGATTGTAAGGAAGCTAGCTCTTAAAGCGAGTTATTGGTATAAATCTACCGGAACATATAATGAAAATCCCTAAATAAAAAGTACCAGATGGTTTTCAGGCCATGGAGTATTCCTTGGGAAAATAACGAAGATTTATATTCCAGACCCCAATATACACAACTGTACAACGATCCTGTAATGCTACCATGTTTATTCCCTGTGGTATATTTTACAGCGCCGCAGCAATACGAAACAGAAGCCAGCGAAAATATATGACACGTGACTTCAGCAAGTATGCCACAAGCCTCATCCTCTTGAACTTTGTTGAGCACACGAAGGATAGGAGCGAAGTTCGTTTAGATTTTTATTGCTAAAAAAACTTACACCTTTTAAACCTCAGTGTTATGAGAAAATGTTAAGGGGTGGTTTAGATATCATTTTGGGTTAACATAGGTTTTAGTTGGCCTAAACAGCTAAAAATCCATGAAAACGTGGACATTGAAAAGGGGGGCGCGTAATATTTAGTTTTACCGCAGTCGCACTGAACCACTGATCCTATACAATGGATTTGGCACACAACAGTGATTGTATATGACAAATCCGACCAGCCAAATGTTGGTCAGAATTGATCAGCCATTACTGGGGGGCTGTCCAACCACACAAAAACCTACCCAAATTTTTGTACGTTCTGTACCACGCTTGATTAAGTATAATTCAAAAGCTACACTTAATATGCACAGTTGGTGGGAAGTCAAGCAGGTTGCACCCCGCTATGTGCTGCCAGTGAGGTGTTGGATGTGTAAAATCGGATTGGTGTATTAGAAGAATGGAGAACGGGCGGCATCTTGTCTACGAAAAAAAACACCACTATACCATTCCTGAGGGACACTGTTTAGCAGAAGTGGTATCCAGGTGTGACACGTGTAGAGACATCCATCCCATACGCGACCCAATGCAATGAGCTAACAGAATTGGCTTGATTCTGGAGTCTGTTATGACGCTTATCACATTTCAATGGGAAACAACAAATGATTTGTATAAATGAACGGATCGTAACCACATGCTTGGGCTCTTTTGGATGACCAATATGGCCATCAGTTGCTTCAATTACGAAACCCAGGTTTAAAAACTTGTATAGAGATCAGTGTTCGAAAACCACTAATGCGCGGTTCAGCAATTACGTACTTTCAATGTACCGAGTAGCGCTTCTTTGTGTGATGCTGTAGAGTTTCTATTTTATTTTATAAAAAACTATAGTTCTCAAGAACCCAGGCTCAGTCTATAAAAATTGGCACAACTGTATACATTTTGATAAATTTATAATTTAAAGGAAACGTTTAAATTTAAAGCTGTGTTTTTCATTTCCAATGGTAAAAGTAAACGCGATAGCCTTTCATACAGGCCAGCGAACTTGACTAATCACAGATCATCTTTCAATTGGTGTGAAAGACCTTAAACATGGTTGGTGGCAAAACGATAGCTTAAATAATCTAAGGGGCGGTTCCTTAAATGTCTCTGCTTACGAAAGTTAAACATGGAAAATGATGTTTTCTTGCAAGGCATACTCCAATGACATGCAAACCATCTGGTACGTCATATTTAGGGTATTTCATTTATATATGTGCCGATAGATTTATACCAAAAAGAAAATTCTTTAAAAGCGCTTATCGATGTAGTTGCATCCAAAAGGCACTGGTTCATTCGTATTGTATACTACTGATGGGAAATTTTGTATTGAATTGAAATGAAGGCGGAGTGTAAAATATTACATGTACAAGGTAGGTGATATTTTAATTGAAAGTATGTTGGGCGTGTTATGTGAAAGGCGGATGTTGGCCCACATTTATTGGTAAAATAATTTTTGGAAAGCACATTGCGTTGTTTTTTGAACAATAAGATCCCTGGTGAAATGGTGACGGGATAATAATGATGGTGGGGGCGAAACTGGTATTAATTGTATATTTGCATATGGAAATCTGAATGAGCCGAATTGCTAGCGATCGATATGCAAGGCAAGATTTTTTGTATTGAATAATACTACGTGCCCATTACTAGTGCCCTGGGAAGTTACGCTTGTAAGTATTACTATGATTATTACTGGAAAAGGTGGTTATCGCTTAGAAAAATGCTACAAATTTATTTCGTTAAGAAGTTAATTACTACTGGTATGAAGAATTTGAGTGAAGTGGTTCATGCAAGTGCGCCTACTTTTGTGTATTAACACCGTATTACTGCGTGAGATATTAACGTTATCAATAACAAATATTCGCAAGAAAACGTTACGGTGATATTTAGTGTATAAAGAAATAATGTTAAAATGTACAACTTCATTTGTTTTTAATACAAAATACAATGTAGTACACAGTGATAACTTGAAAGTATAAATCGTGTTTGGAATTATTTAGTACGCGCATAACCAAAATATCGCTGAGTAAATTGGTTGGTAGAATAGAGCCATTGTAAAAACTTGTTTTCGTAAGTTGAAGGTTTGAGAAATATTTGGGATCCACTTAATTGAAAAAAATAACCAAATGTTCAGGTAGCTGAACAGCCATAACCCCTGTCATAACAAGAGATTTGTAGACTATAGAAATCCTTGTAACAATTGTAGTTGACTGACGCTGTTCTAGGACTCTTTTAGTACCTAGCTCGCTCTGATTTATTAAACCAAATGCAATATGACAACTTCCTGTGTGAGAATGAATGAAGGACAACAGGTGGGAAAGGCATTTTTCTTAAAAATGGGGGGCATTTTGGCCGCAAAAGTACAGCGTGAAAGTGGAAATAGAGAGTAAATGCTTTTTGCCATCGAAAAACCTTCTATAAGCTACACAAGACTGAGTTCTGTGGTTGGTTAGCAATCAGGGTGTTTGCACGATGTTTTAAACTTAAAGTAAACTTTTGCAAAATAAAGTGCAAAAACAGTTGAGAAAAAAAACAGGCAAGGCGTGCTATATTTAAGACTTTTAAGAGCGTGTTATGCTTACTAATTAATTATATCGTCGCTGTCACACTGTTTGAACCCTCACCTTGTGTTTTGTGTACAAACCTATACACGGGGGTATTTCGTGTCTATCAAGTGTCTACAGTAGCACGACTTTTACGCACATACTCGACAAATTGTTCCAGTCGTTCAATTATTACTCATTATTCTGTCACTGCGGAACAATCGCCTATTCCAGTTTTTCTTTTTTCTTTTTTTGTTTTTTTTTTTGTGGTTTTGTATAGTAAAAGCTTTGGAAGTTGGGAAAATACATTCAAAACAAAATGTTACTAGTGAATTTTTTTGGTGAAAGTCATAATTTTATACAACTATATTTCCAAAAATGGGCCACAAATCAAAACAAGTGCACATAATATATGGCTGTGAACCAGACCGTTCGTATTACAAATCCACAGTAATGACTGTAATGAAGTTAGTGTTATCCATATTGAAATCGGTAGAGAATTTTCTAGTTTGACTTGCTTAAAAATGACTGCAAGTGGAATAACATTGTATGATGAACTTATTCAATTCAGATGATATGATAGTATTCCTGACAATTTATTAAGCAATGATATGCCTCATACTATCCAATTTGATGGGCATGTTATGAATATCAATTTTGATTTCAAACGGTTTGTTGGAATATTGATTATGAAATGGGGTGTCAACATGGAAATAGAAGTCAACGACCGTTGCAAACTCCTCTTATTACTAATACATTATAATGGTATAGATATAGATATCTTTTACATGCAGATCTTCCAAGAACTATCACCTATAACACAGATAGGTCAACTTATCAAATAGAGTATTACACGGATCCCATTAATGGTGTGGTTGATTATAGCAGCAACGTTTATGTTAACAACATGTCAGCTACTAACTTGCGCGATGGCATCTTTTAGTAGACAACATTTCCCCCCACCTGTTGCTTACCATGGTGCAACTACTATAGCAGTAAATTACCAGGTTGAGCACCATCTATATATATATTGTTTGTCGACTGCTTCATGCTCGTCGTTCTGGACAGCCATCCTCCAATGGACCAGTATGAGCTTTTTTGTTTCCATTCGATTTCTGCTTTAATTAATTACTTGGTTTCTACATATTGTGGGCATGTATATAATTTTAACACCGTAATCTATTATTCATGAATACACCCAGACAACAAGAAAAATTGGCATTTCCAAATAGCTGACGAGATATTTAAAGTGTTTGATTCTTAATTACCACAAAACCGTACATAGTAATAATCGTACATACAACAATGCAATTCTAGGCCTATGTGTTGCAGAATTATCTTATAGTTGTGCCAGTGCGATGAAACAGGCTCAGCCTCTATACTTGTACAACTGTTGCTATTTTCATCCTATCTACAGATCATCAAAGTTTGAACTTTTATACGCCTCTTACTATTACAAAAATATTGTTCAAATTTGTCACGTTTTCTTTTTGAAGCAACAAGTAAGAACTTTCATGAATATAATCACAAAAATACTGCATGTATAATGTCTGTAACAAATGTTTCAACTCGTTATTCAAAGCCACATGCCACATCTGCAATAACAAACAAGGCGAACTCGTATTTACGCGATGCGCTAAATATGATTCCTCGCCGAAGTATCGCGGATCATTCAAGTGACATCTAAAAACTGTACCCGTCCACCCTTAATTTTGGCCATCACTAGCTCGCCAAAATCCTTGAAAGAAATGGGTTATCTTTTGGTAAAATGACTGAAGAAATCTTGAAATTCATCATGCAAAAATCCCTGAAAATTCCCCTAAATTTAGTACAAATATGATAATTTATTCAATTGGGCACACTATTTTTGAACAACTGCATGTGACCTACATTGTAATTCTGGGACCCATACGGGGTCTGGAAAGCGGCGAACCATTGAATTTTACGTATTTTCCACATTTTAAGAAATGTTAAACAGACTGGCCAACCCAAAAGACTGACGCCTAGCAACCAGATCTAAAATAAAATCGCCCAAAATCTATCAGGTCAAGCACTCCTCAGCCCTCTCTCTTCCACCAAGTTAACATCATCATCGTCCTTACGAACTCCAGAAAACGTGGACACAAGCCTTGCGGGAAAAATTTAAGAAATTAATGCAAATTAATACTTAATTAGCATAGTTTACACCCAAAATCTAATCAGGTTGATAACTCATCCAACCTGCTTCTTTCCACCAAGTTACATCATCGTCAGCCCTTATGAACTCCAGAATAAATTGTACACAATGTTGACATTTTCTGTGGCAATATTGACCTTTTGCCCTTGCCCTTGTTCCCCTACCCCGGAGAGACCCGGGGGAGGACCCTGGGGGAAGAATTTACATGGTGAGTAGGGGGGGTATCCCCTCCTACAAAATACAAGGTTTGGCTTACTCTAGCCTCATCCAGAAAAAAAGATATCCCCAAATGTTTCCGGTTAACATTTTTTCCGGATATACGAGGACATACGGACGGACGGACGGACATACGGACGTAGCCCATTTTATAGTCCCCTCCCGAACTTCGTTCGGCGAGGACAAAAAATAATGGATGCTGGAATTGTTCCACGGTGTTTGAAAGACTTGCATACAATTGAAAGACGTTTTTAATTGGTTAAATTCAGAGCTATATACTAATGTCATCTTACCAAGAGGTCAATATGCTGAACGAGATTTTAGTGATAACACTTTTCTTTAGATTTTGATTCCTTGTTACTGTTAGGTGTATGCCCATTCACTACCCCCGTCCAAACACTAGCTTCAGCGATGCTTTCTTTTGTTTATTTTTAAATTGTGTCGGCAAATGGATAGTTTTCTCGGCAACATAGACTCACATCACCTATTGAAATAGTCTGGGGACGCCCCTGGCTCTGTCTCAGACTCAAAGCTTTGTTCAAGTGTAAGTGTTCAAATAGAAAGTAAACTCCTCGTTCACAATGCAAAAGCCAATCAGCTTTTGAGAAAACTTCACTCTTAGCATTTTACCAGGAGTGAGTCTGTGCTAAAGCTCTGTTAAGATGCGTTGAAGGTTTCCGTCTATCATGTCTGTACGTATATTTACTTTGCAACATGCAGTTGAATGACAGTTCATATAATATCTTCATTTCGGTGTTAAATGTTTTTACTCAAATCACTGCTGAAGATCATGTCGTTACTTTATATAAATGATGCATCTTTGTTTGGTCTCAAAGCGTCCAAACAGGAGTTTTTAAGTTCTCAGCAAAATAGGCATAACTTCTTCCTCCGAGGTCCAAGAAATGAACACCAATAACGTTTGTCGAAAGCCCCCGTTATAAAAACGAAACAACATTTTGAGCCAAAAGTCAATTCTTAACTATTTTTAACTTTATTTCTTATTTGAATGTAGTGGTTTTTTTACTCACGCTCTAAGATTTTAGCTTGTGCTGTTCAGAAGAAATGACTAACTATCACTTTATCACCACAAGAAAAGTGACAAGTACATGTACCTAGTCTTTTTATAAATTTCTAGTCCAAAATAGTGTTGATGTACTATTAGCATAGGCCTGCAACTTCTTAATGTTTTTGGATAGCACAGCACTTCCAAGGGCAGTTCTTGTAATGGTTGGGTACTGAATCAATATGACAATTGTAATCCTTTGTTACCTATTTGAAATAATGGTTTTAGGTGGGTACAAATCAATGACTACAACTGCACCCCTTTGTTACCTATTTGAAATAATGGTCTAGGTGGGTACAAATCAATGATTACAATTGTAACCCTTTGTTACCTATTTGTAATAATGGCCAAGATCCTCTGACATTTGGCCTTACCCCAAGTCTAAACGGTTAAAAATATGACTGGATGGAATTTGTGGGATATCTAAATTAGCAATTAAAGAAAAGATAGTGGAAGCGTCTAGACCGGGTAAGTATTTAATATAGCCTGGAAATTTGTTCTTCTCTCCATACTTACTATTTTGAGTCATTGGAAAATTACAATTATCAATTGCATTTTGTTATGTTTGTAGTAAGTAGGCCTAAAGTTAATAACACAATATTGGATTTCACCCTATTGAGAAATCCTTTGATCAAATTGCGTTTCTTTTAAATCTAAAACTGAATCCTACTTTCAACGGCATTTTTCAATATAAAAATAGCATTGTAAATATTGAGAAAATAGTATAGGGATTTTATTAAAATAGGGACCAAGTTTCAAAACAAATTTGTCCGCAGGCGTTTAGAGATATGATTGGAAATTTACTAAAATCAAACTTTACCATATTTGATCGAAATCAAAATCAAAAGCATGTAGTCTTCTGAATATCACTTGCCCTACTGAAATTGCAAAGTTTTTGAGTTCATTGCAATATTTGATGAAACTTTCAAATAACTGCGAAAAAGCAGCTGGTGTCTTGATGTCATTATCATTAAAGTTGAGATTTTATTTGAGATTTTATTTTACTTACAATCATTTTATTTACTAATAGTTTTAATAATCGTAAGTTAGGTATACATCTCCAGTCAAAGCCCAAAGTTATCCTTAATCGCCAACTTTCAATATGTTGTCAATGCACAAGCAGCAAGACAAACCGCCTTCCTGAATTTGCTAAAGACGCAATGCGCGTTAAAAGTTACTATGGTTTTATTCATCATGAAAACAGTAACCGATAACGTTTGACGTGTCAATTTGAACATTCAGTTAAGTAAATTGTAATATCTTAATCAGTGCAAATATCAAAATGTGATCAATGATAAAAACCAAAGCGATATCATTATTAATAAAATATTACTGATTAGAAGTTGAGTGTTATGGTTACTCTTTGTGTATATTAGTTACACAAACATGTTGTTTCATGGGTAACCAAAAACAGATTCACCATAAATACTAGTGCGACTGAATGTCAACGCTGATTTGAGCTCTGCAGGTACGAGCTACATAGAAGATTACTCTTCCTTCCAGAGTATCTACTTTACTTGATTTTTAAGATACTTAGCAGTTTCCTACTTAGCGTGATTCCAGTCTGCTCGTCCACCGAAGGTCAAACGCTGATGTGATGATTGCCATAGAATCGATTCTGATTGCAAAGGACTTGGCAGTCTTTCCATATTTAACGGTAAGTAAACAAGCACTTTCACATAATTTTCCCCATATAATGAAGTAAATTTTTAAATAGCTGGTGTCAATACTCTGTGAATTATCAGATTTAAGGGGCATTTCGCGATTTTAAGTACTTCCTTTTCATGGTAGATGAATGCTGAATTAAGTGATCATTGATATTTTCATAAATAGAAGAATTTCTTGAATCACGCTAGGTCACAGGAACATAAATGGGCAAGCCTAATAAATAATAAAGACGCCCGATTACTGATGTCGCCATCAAATAAGTATTGTTTATGGTCCTCCTGATGTCGGTGCATGTTTATTTCCCGGCTATTTTTGCTCTAATAGTGACAATACAATGTAAGCCTATTCATGTCCTCAGTGATCTAATCAGGAATCACTCGATCTACTGATGTCGCCATCAAATAATGTTTGTTTCTGGTCATCATGGTCAGCGTGCATGTTATTATGGCTATTTTCGCTATAAATAGTACAATGACAATGTAAGCCTTATTATCTCCCATGATATAATAATCAAGTGTTCAAGATCACTCTACTGATCTGCTAATGTCGCAATCAAATAATGTACTGTTATGGGCACTTTTTGTTCAGGTGAATGTTAATTCTGGTGTTTTTGCCGCAAATTAGATTTATTTTGTTATTTTTAAATGTTAGATTAGAAACATATCATATCATTTAAGATGCTACCTAAACTTTTCACGGCTACTTAAATGACAATTTGCTTATACTCGATTCATGCTGATATGGCCATGCAGTTATAGTTTTGGACCAGCAGGACCAAGAGATTTTTGCACCGTTGGCATTGGAATTGGCTAGTAAAAAATATACCTGAGAAGGTAAAACTCAAACTTCTCTGTGTCGCATGATGAATATTGCCAATTTGTAATTACTTGATTTTAATTACTTGATTATAAGCCACTTGACCTAATGCAATGCTTGCGAGGTAAGGAGCAGCACTTTAAATTTACCCGGTGGTCCGTTCCTTTGTAATGTTTAAAATTTGCTCAGACGTGATTTGCATATGTTACGTTTTCAGCTTCAACTGCGTTTGATGGTTAACTTATTCCAACACATGGCAAACGCCGAGTACACTTGTATTGTACTCATACTAAGAATGTACTTCAATGATGCTGAAAATTTAATCCGCATGAAAAAAGTAACATTTTGAGAAGCGGGATGTGCTGAAATGCAATGGTTTTTTATAATAATAGGAACACATAATGCACTTTTTTAGGGCTTCGGGGATTTTTAAGAACTTTGTGTACTCCAACGTACTCCTTTTGTCGGAAATTTTACTTTCTGAAATTAAAGTAATTATTGTACTTCAGTAGGCATTGTGGCAGTTTCGAATATTTTCATCATACTGTGTTATTTCGAAATAAAATTTTTAAATTTCAACATTCAATGTTGTAATCAGAAAATTTATGTTTTTGCCGGTATCAAATTTGGAACTAAAAATAGTATTTTCCTACTATATTAGGTATAATACTTTTCCAGTACAGTGTTTAAATCGAGTACATATCGGTTAGAGAATAAAGGTATGATTTGGGAACGGCACTCTCTTTACGACGAATGAAACCAAGAAGACATTTGTTTTAAGTGGGAAAAGACTCGGGCCGGAGGCCAAGTTCGTCCGCGCAAAAAATAATGGTGTCGCCGTCATTAAAGTCTTTCGTCAAGTGAATATTAGACATTCTGTTTGTTAGATATCTTGTAAATTATAGTAGGCCGGTCGATTCTAAGGTTGACAACTCCAAGTTCTTCAAGGATCTGGGGCACAGTACCCTTCTCCAAGGCATAGTTGTTTGTTAGCGTAACTCTTGTAAATTATAGTTCGCCTGTGAACATCATTCTGACTTTCTAATGTGACCACTCAAGTTCTGCAAGGCTCTTGGGCCACAGTCCCTTCTCGGAGGTCATATTTGTTTTTGTTTTTGGAGACTTAAATATGATTTTTCCAATCCGCTTTCCGATATATGTTGTAGAGATCTATTAAAAATGTTTTATATATTGATCTTGAAGTATGTTTGCTTGTGGCTCGGTTCAAATCTGGCATTGTGAGGTCTGGCAGTACCTCACATAATTACTTATTGATGTGTCTTATGTACTGGTTAAAAAGTCCTACTGTGTGATTAAAAAACAAAATGGACAATAAAATTATTGTACTTTTGAGTTATGACTCAACAAACATGGTCCCACATGAAGTATACATTTTAGACCCAAATACTTTAAAAGTGAAGAAGATTTAAAGGCGCAACGAGAGATTTCTCAGGTGTCCCTCAAAAAATCGAAGACAAAGTAACTGATGTTTGCCCTGATGTAAAGATTTCCATCAATAATATCCCTGTCTGAAAGGTGAAGCTGAGAAATAGTTCTTTGGTTTAAAAATTGTGAAATTTCTAATGTTGAGGAGCAATACGGACATTCAGCTATGTTTTATATTGAAATATAAGAATCAAAATCACCGTTTTCTCTCTTTTGGAACATTTCTGTAGCCAAACACAGGTAAAAAAATATATGAGTGTCTGATCTATATGACATTACATTATGAACAACAATGTTGGGTGCCTCAAAATCTTGTCGCACCTTTAAGTGTTTTGATTGGAAATTTGAAGTTGTGGGTTCCATTACAAATTTATGGATCTCTCAAAACGTGTTCACATTGTACAAATTGTTTGGATGTGAAACCCCCTAAATACTGAACCTTAAGTACGAAAACGAAACAAGCATGGCCTCAAAATTTCAGGATTTTCATTTCTCATCAATATCTATCACCACCACGACCATGAAAAAAAAATCCATGACATGATTGCGGTGCACATCTTAGAACGTTGGCAGGGAACAGCCCATTGGAAAGCCCTTGATAGAATAGTTTAAAAATGTAATGTTCTTCCTGGTAGTATCTGGTGTGGTTTTACGTCACGCACCCCCCCCCCCCCCCCCCCCCCCCCCCCCCCCTATTCAGAAATTGTATTTTTCATGGCATTTTGCATAAATAAGATTAGGATTCCCAAGGGCATGGTCAAAATATTCCATGAATTGTTGGTCACTATTCGCTCTTTACATGGTTTCGCCATTTGCAAGGAGAACTATCACTGGCAGCAATATCAATGGAAGCGTTCAGCAACAGGTAGGTTGCTTCATTCTAACCAAACCACCTCACACGAGGTGAATGAATTCTAAACATTCTCATTTATCCGAAGTAGGATGATATTACTTCATCTCATCGTGGCAATCACTTGTTTTCTTGAAATTGGACAGTCATTGGCTTGAGGTATAAACCCCTTTGGGCCTCTAGCATGAATAGTGATGAGCTTTGCCTTTACCGATTGGATTGGAGGCCTCTTTGCCTTTAGATACAGCCAACTCTCGGTGATCTAGATTGTCATTGATCAGGTTCATTCCCATGTAAAAGTTAAACTATATGGATTGTGCTTTGCTCTTGTGTCAGCTTTTTTCTTGTCTTTAATATTTATGCGCTGCCTAAATCTTTCATTTTTGTTCTTGAATTTGATTCCAATGTGTACTTTTCCACTTGTAAAGGTGGATATGTTTCAAACTCAGCTAAAGAAAATCCATTTTGTTTGTGGGCCAGGAACTTTCGCCTTGATAATATGATAAATCAGTGGATGATAACATGACGGTTAGTCTTTTGGTTTTTTTTGGATCCTCTTGCGGCAAGTTCTTTCCTATGGGTTTTAAAAGTATGGTTTCATTGTTGTCCATCCTCCGTTGTCCATCTTCTGAGTCGAATTTTTAGAGCACGATCCCCCCACTTTCACTTTTGTCCCTTTCAAAAAGCAATCCACCCCGCAGCTTTGCCCTCGTGACTACAGCCATGGTTTAGAAGATGCGTGCACAAAAATACGATCATTCAAGGGTAATGTAAAATCTAGCTTCCACATTAAGATTGAAGGCATACAATGCCAGATCATCTTATGCCTTTCCAAAACTCATATCCGTCCACAGAATTAGAGATAAGATGAATTTTTTTGTGTTTTAGGCCATCTTATCCTCTGGGTCATAATTTCTTGGACATAAGCAAACGCGCGCGCTGCTGTTTCGGCGTATCTTGCGTCTTCATGCAACACTACGGTGTGCGTTTTGGTAGGGAAGCGGGCGTACGTTCTAAACTGTCCAAGAAATTTGAGCCAGAGTATAGATGGTGTCATAATGGGATGGGCGCAGCCGGTACCACCACTTAAAATATTGGATGCCCATCCATTATGACATCCATTTAGAGATGGCCCAACAAATTTCATCTTTTATTCTTATTCTTATTTAAATTGGTGTAATGTTTCATTTAGCGACATTTTTTTTTTTGTCCAAAATATTCTTACATCATTCTTTTGTTATTCATTAAATAATTACAACACCCTTCTTGAAAAAAATTTTCAACCAAGGAACTAATGCTCATCGTGCGGTGATCGTCACGCAGCGTGAATTGAATTTGCGTACCAAAGCGACATGCAAGGCGCAGTATAAACGCGCCGTGTACACGTGTCATCTAAACCGCGTAATTGCTGCACGCACTATCGTCTATTGCCCGAGTTATGGATGGGCGGAGCTTTGATCTAAATCAATCAAATTTCTTGTAACCATGATAAACACGAACGCCCACTGAATAAGAATACAATTTAAATTTCATATCAAAAATGTGAGACAATTTCACAATTTTGTAACGGTCAAAAAATGATTCTCCTCTTAATCATTTTTCACAATGGGGATATTGGTTAAAGGAAAACTTTAATTATGGCAAAATAGAATACCATTTAAGGGACAACATTTATGTGACTTTGTTTGCACTCTTTCACCACAATAAGGTAGAGACCGGCAATCTGGAGGCAAGGGCGCTTAATAATTTGGACTTGATAATTATGTCCTGTAAAAGTGCAATTTTACCGTGTAAAAACTATTTTTTTATGCTGGTTTTCAGAAAATTGTATAACAACAAAAATAATGCATAATGTGTGTGGTTTGGTTGACAAACAGATAAATGTCCAGGGAATCAAGTATAAATGATTACTTGGTGACTTTTTAGTTAATAATAACCGTAGTCGTAAACATAGATTTTTGTCCAAAAATAACCCAAAAAAAGGCATTTTGGGAAAAAATCTTTGATGACATATGCTCTACTGGGTTGACCAAGCTTCATGCTTGACCATTCAGAATCGTAGTTGAATCCAGAGTGCTGTCATTGTTGTCCCGGTTGGGCAAAACATGCCTTTTTTGCTCAAAATTGGCCTAACTGGCCAAAAATGGGCAAATTGACCAATTTTTCTATCACAATTCATTTTGTTACCATTAATGGTGGAATTTTTCACTTCAAATTTTACTGTGTTGAAGATCATGATGATTGGATCATTTACCAAATGGCCACCCCAAAACAGACACCACCCCTCAATTTTACATCACATGTTTTGTGGGGTGGCAGGCCAGGATCTTATTCGAGTTTTACAGTCTTCTATGGACAATCAGAGATATGACGCAATCCGCCTCCGTAGTTATTTATTTGACGTAGGTTCACTTAGACATGTCGTACATCAAATTTTGGTTGTCAAACTTACACTTATCTTAGGAAGTGTTATCGTTCCAATTAGCAATATTCCTGAACAGATGTAATCATTTCAAAATTTCATGCCTGTACCTAAATAAGGTATGTGATTGTAACTGTTAATAACAAGGATCTTGTATTGGCAACTGAATTTGGATTTGGCATAGTCTTTAAAGGTGCTTGATCCGATCGTCTTTGGGACCTCGAAGTAGTATCGATTTGATACAGATGAAAGGCCGTTATTTTTCCTGTCGTCCTGATATTTGAGCCCTTAAATCCATATAAGTCCCAAAGATATAAACAAAAAAACCGCCGATTTAGTGTTAACCATCATCTTAGCACAGTATGAATAGGGCTTTGCAACTGCATTATTGCGGCTACCATCAAAACCCAAGTGGTGTTTCCATCGGTACTTGATGGGGGTATGTGCAAGTGACAGGATCTCATATCAGGAGAGACACAATACACATCACTCGGAACAAAAAAACCTTTTTACTTTTTTTAATGATTTTAATCACATTGAGGATGCGGCTTTTTTTTTGGGGGGGGGGCATCTTGGGAAGATTTCGAGTACATGTACCAAATGTACCAACGAATAAATGGCTTTGGAAATATCAAGAGAATGATTTACAATATTTTTCCATTCGCAATTGCAAGCTGACAATATATCCAGTTTTAGATCGACTTAAATAAAAATTCCACTTGCCCCTAAAAGAAGCATTCTCTTGGTTGCGATATTCTGTGAAAACTCTCCCAAACCAAAGCACTGTAGTAGCTATCTGATTTGAATGTATAGAGTCCGTCGAGTCCTTGAAGGTTGTTTGCAATCTGTACCATTGTTTTGCTGTGATCCACTTCTCGAGTTGACTGGTATGGGGAGCTTATCGGATCAAAGAGTACAATACGGTCTGTTTTAGCACAGAAAAAGAGCACTATGCGATTAATTAACTTTGGACATATCAAAGATTTTATTTAAAAAAAAATCATGACAATTCAATGCAAGTAGAATTTCTTTGGTTTCTACTAAAAATAGGCCCCCCCCCTGAAATTCAAGGGCATTTCGTTGCATAACTTCACGTAGAACTGCATGATTGGAACATTTAAGGGGGACATTTCGTCATGTTCATACAATATAGAAATCATTGCAATAAGCACATCGTTCCTTGAAAAAAGCACGTAATATACCCAAATGTCGGTATGATGAGCCTTTTCAAATATATTTATCGGATAATATCGACTCTCATGGTATGCTAATTACAGGGGTAAAAGGTCACGGAACAAGAAAACAGAAAATTCAAAAGGACAAGTTGGCCCCCCCTATTTATCTAAAAAATATGAAGATATTTTAACATAGTTTTTTTCTTAAACATACTATGGCAGGAATATGTGAATTCCTATAATTGAGAGCGTTTAACAAAATTATATTCTGTGTTGCCATGGCAACCGGCAAACTTCTCTCGCCATTTTGCTGATGGTGACATACACAATCAATGCAACTCAAAAAACTAAAGGGTTTATAAAACTCCTCTCATAGGATCCTAGTATGTACACTAAACTAGTTTTGTGTACAGGGTAACTGAATTTACAATTGATGCGGATTTGTCTTCCATTTAATCTAATGGTACTTTGATGAGGCAAATTTCCCCACATACAACTATGCTAAATCTGCACTGTACCTCTTTGGAGTATGTTATCAATATTAGCCAAAGATTGACACTAATAAGAAATCCCGAAAATTGCATCTTCCTTTCCACCTTGCCAACAAATTCTTGATATATTCTTAGACTTATCAGAAAGGCTTGCCCTAGAAAACACTTGGAGAAGTTTCTTGTAGTATGCTCTCATAACACGAATCGTAAGTGGTATACAAAAACTAATGTCCATTCTGTTTAATAGACTCAACCCCTTCACGGAGAATGTGTTATCTTGTTATGCATGGTGCTGTTCTTCATCTAAATGCACTGGAGCTACCCAGCGCTGTCATTCCACCAGATGGAAGTCCACTGACACCTTAGTTCTGTGTCAAGGTCTGCAGGTCTTCCAGGTGTGCGGGAACAGATGGAGCAGCAGGATCATCCGGAATGCAGGATATACCGGGAACAACGGCTTACCAGGAAGAGGACGGACTATTGAACGGCGAGGTGGCCAACAAAGGGGCGACATGGGAAAGCGGAGAGAAGAGAGATTGAGGTCTGCCAGGACCACAAGAGATCGGGGGCAGAGGGGAGAGCGAGGATACTGGTTTGCAAGGTGAACCAGCAAGTAGGGACCCCGAGGATTGCCGGGAGGGACTGGAATAAATGGTGGACCTGGCGTTCAGGGTGCAACAGGCCAGAAAGGTCAGATGGCACATTACAAGAGGTCAAAGATATGCATTCTATGTGGCAAAGAAAGTAGCCAAACTGGCAATGTTAATGACCCATTCTAACCTTTGACGTGACTGAAACAAAACAGCGGAGGGCCACTTCAACTTAGGAAGCAGTAAATTTACTGCAAATTCGGGCACGTATGTGTATGTACTATCACTATTCTTCTCACAGCCATGAGCCTTGACATTGAAACTTGTAAAAGGATGGGGCACTGAGTGAGAGGGGCGGTGGTCGTGAAAATTGATGTTCTGGGAGTGAGGCCCTCAAGGCAGCCAAGGGGTTGTACTTCAGCTGGCAGCAGGTAATAACAGGCTGGCTGAAGTTGCTGCACACAATGGGCAGAAAGTCTTCAGTAACAGTAATCGGACACCACGTTTCAGGCTTCTACTCTATGAAAACTAAAGATATGGGCTAAAAAGACTTCAATACCACGCGCCACGACCACTTCTTAAACAAATTAAAAATATGTAA
>JAMKCH010051361.1:0-10121 GCA_023653785.1 Ophioderma brevispina
ATATCGCAATTTTGACGACGATTCCATAGCACAAACGCAGCGTCACCATGAATGCTTGGGTATCAACATGAGTGTTAGATCTGGTTGGGCGATCGGCATAATATGTGAAAATAGAAAGTCCATGGTTCGGAGATGATCTTAAGTCCAATAGTGCTAAATGATGGATGGTGAAAAAAAGCGGAATAGGGTCAACCCAATTATATGAGCCTTGTGTGTACCACCACAACTACTAAGTTCAACAATCCATCAGAGAAATGTTTTTAAAGATGTCATAACACGGCTAGTAGGCGAGAGTTTTCATGAAGGAATACAGGATCTGACTATTTAAGAGGTGCACAGATAGACCAAAAGTGGTATGAAGGCGGTTTTATGAGGATTTCATTCATGTGAATATCATCAAATGGAAAGGCCGCTGTCAAGTCAAGCATGTCCATAAGAACACACTTTTTACTATCAAGATCACAAAGAATATCTCTTTTACTTTCAGTAAGGCAGTCTCTGTACTGTGACCTTTCCGGTACGGGCAGCTTGAAATTCCTCATAGAGCTCATGCTGAGACAGATGGTCCTTAAATCTAGAAGCACCAATTCATTCGGTTACTTTGGCTAGGAACTGGATATTTGATCTGGGCGGTAATATTTGGTGGCAGGGTTGATTTCTAGGCCGAAGAAATGCATTTTGGGGCTGCAATTAACGAATTTATTTTTTTATATTTTTTTTAAGTAAAAATATTACAATCTTTATTTTTAAATATGGTAGCCTTTTTGTTTATTGATATAGGTTTTATACATTGCAGAAGGGTCAGGTAATACTCATTGTGGTGACATGTGATAAAAGGATGGTTTTTTTTAGGAAAAAAAAAGGTATTTTGGGCTTAAAATTCTAGACCCTTTAATATATTGTATAAACAATCTATAATAATAAATGTCGACATTGATAGTCTAGGTTTTCCCGGTCATTTAAAGAAAGGTCATTCGAAATTAACTTTTGGGTTATTCGAGTTTGCGCCAATTTGATTGCAACGCTAAAAGTATAAGTTCAGTATATTTCAAATTGGCATAACTCCATCCAATTTCGCAAATCGTTTCAAGCGATTAAATGAATAGAGCATTCAATCGCCTGATAAGGTCGTCTAAGTTTTCCAAAAATGTTCAATCAATTTCCAGGAATTGTACGGGAATAGGAACTAAGGTATCAAAAGCAGGCTTATAGGTTCGGTGGTTGCTTGTGCAAAGTAATTCACTTTTCGGTCGTTCAATGTAGCAGCCACTACATTCATCATTAAGAACTGTTCAATTTCCTTCGTGTTGGCGAATGAGATGATCATAGGCCTATAATTGCCAGCAAATATAGTATTTAATATTTTCTTAGAAGGACTGTAATGACTCATATTGAAAGACAATAAAGACAGGTTCTAGTTTGATAATTCAAAGGTATGATCAATGTACGCTAATTACAATGTGGTACATACTGTTTATCTCAATTGTAAAAACTGTGGCCCGGAAATAAATATTTTCAATGATTTCCCTTTTCTTAAAATCACTTTATCATCTAAAGTTTCGTGAAAGTTAGTGCATAAAAGTGTTTAATTAAAAACTAGTTTTAAACCAGTGTAATTGGTTTTGTAGGCCTATGGTACAAGCTGTTTCCGGCAAGCCGTCACCAGGGCAAGTCATTGAAGGGGGGGGGGGGGGTATTCTCACCCTCACCCCCCAATGATTTACAAAGTGGTATATATTACCATGGAAGGGCTCTATTTCTTATATTTAACTACGTGGGAATTTTTTGATAATCCTGAGAAAAATAAAAACAATAGAAAAAAACAACGAAGAAAAAAGAAAGAAAAAAAACAAGATACAAACAAAAACTGTTATGTGTTAAATAATGTCGTATAAATCGTCAAGAAATAAAGATGAAGTAAAGAAAAGAAACAAAACTTTAATAATGATGGTTACTTGCTGGCTATCGTTTCTTTTCCAATAAATAATTATTCTATCAGTATAGAAATTATTTCAAGATTATTAAATAGCAATAGTTTCTGAATGTTTGGTGGTAAATTTTTAATTTGATCAAATAGAATGTCCCGATAATGTACATTGAATGAACATAAATGAACTGAAAACATAAACTGAACAGAAGTGGGCTCACGTTGCTATGTGACGACATTCATTCATGGTGAAATTGTATGTCATTTGATCACATTCCTTGATTTTATTACCAAAAAGGTGGTGAACACAAATAATTTGATTAAACCGAAATGAATTTAACTGCACAAAGCGATTTCCCGCGTGGCCTAAAAGTAGTAGTAGTAGTAAAACCCAAGTTTCTAAATCCGGTTTTGGTCCCCGCAACCGGTGTGGCCGGATTCACCTCAAATTCGTAGCAATCGCCCCTTACTCCCTCCTTCCACTTCGCCCTTCAATGCATCCCCTCCCCCATCCTCAACGTCCCAAAACCCTCCTCCTCTCCTCCTCCATTGCTTCTTCCCTGTCCGCTTTGGTCGGCCCCTCTTCCTCCCCTCAACCACCCACCCTCCACACTTCAAAAGCCCTTTTTTAAACATGCTCCTCATCCTTCCTCATCACTGCCCATCACCCATCTTACAACACCATTCGCCTTCAGCCAGTCCGTTCAGCTCGCCTCTTCCACAACCCAACATCTGCATCAATCCTCAGCATCTTCTTCCTACATCAATACACTCACATGAAATGAATGGCTGAAAATGAAACTGTGTTGTATTTGTAAGGATTGATACTAACCGGTGTTGAATAGTCCATCAAATTCATTCACACGAAATTGAAAAATATAAACACTTATTTGAATGAAAGAAGTACGCGATTTGACCCCGGGACAACCTATATTGCATCCATGATTAAAATTTGTTTCGCTAAGAATTACACCCCTGCCACCAAAGTGTTTTGACACAACCTCCTTTTATCCCCCTGGCTTGAAAAGCAGAGGGGGCTATTGCGAGTGGCGAATGTCCGTATGTGTGTGTGTAATGGTATGTGTGTGTTCAGTTTGATTAGGTTTGGTTAGGTTTTTGTTTTTTTCCCGCGTCTCCTTCGAAAAGTTTAAGAAGCTGATTTCAACCAGACTTGGGGTCAAGGTGGCAATAGGGGTTCCTTCATGAGTGGGTGATGTCAAAGGTAATGGATCAATGCCATAGGTCATCTGAGGTCATGTTCCAGACTGTCATCTTGCCAGTAGATGACGCAAGTTTCTTGCTGTAGTTTTTAAAAAGTTATTTAAGTACTATCTTTTGAATAGAATACGTGGTTGCGTTTTGTTGTACCGAGGGGAGGGGTTGCCGCATTTTGGCAGTCCAGACCGCTCCCGAAACACTGACTCTTGGTGGAGTGGTGTGGCTCCTCATATTTGCTTCAAATGTCCTATTTGGCATAATGCAACTAATCACTTGTTCTTGCAGGAGGGATTCAAACGTGTGGATAGAGACATGTGTTGAAGACGGCAGAATTAGCAAAGAGCGGTGGGGGTCAAAGATGTCATCTTGTCTCTGGACAGGAGCTAATTCAAATAGTTGTCATTATCCTCCGAGTCAAGGGTATCACAAGATGTTGTTTAAAGGGGAGGACCCAATTTAAGTATAAAAGTTTTATCTTGATAGAAATGGCCTCCCCCAATTCCCATCTCTAAAGTTACAATGCCGATATTTCAACATGTTTTGATGTGAGAGCTAAAATGTGATTTTGTAATCCCCATAGAGTACTATGTAAAATTGATATCGGCCATGGGTCACATTTTTGCTCATAGTGGGGTTCCGGGGACGAGGCTATTAGCGATCGGACCATGGCCCTTAAATGAAATTATATACCATTTAAAATAGACAAGTGTTTTAAAGTAAAAAAAAGTCATGCAGTTCTACAGCGTGTACAGAAAAATTGAGTAAACAAGACCGAGAATGTCTTGGAAGCTGCGAATGAACCAATAGCATGTGAGGTTGTGGGAGTTCAAAATTAATATTAGTCGACCAAAATGGGCCACATTTTCGCAGATTTTGCTCATAACATCCAAGCAAAACATCATTTAGCCCTAAGATTTAATAGGGTAAATGATTAAAATCCCTTTCGTAAAATTTACTACAATACACCAAAATTGTACACAAGGAAAGAAGAACATCACAAGCAATAAGTCTGTATCCCTTTGGTATCAAAAGTTAGAATTCATTGGTATTTTTTATTACAAATACGACTGGTAAAAGAGGCTAACACTATTGTGTAAAATTACTATAATACACCAAAATTGTACACAAGAAAAGACGAACAGAAAATAACAAGCAATATTTCCGTATCGCGAGCTCACACGTGCAAAAGATCTCCATATAAAATGTTGCCGAATTGGCTTGTTGCCAAATTGGTGTCGCCAAATTGGTTTGTTGCCGAATTGACCTGTCACCGAAGTGTCCAGGCTGAGTCCAGCATACGTAAACATAACAGCATGAAAAACATAACAGCAGGAAATCGCGACTTTTTCGCGATTTCGCCTGGCAACCCTTGCTTATAAAATGATCCTTAGACATCCAAAAAACATTGTCAGGTATGTGTTTTGTTCAGAAAGTTTACTGTTGCTGAGTTAAAATAGAATCAATTTTTCAATATGGCGGTATGAATAGCTACGACGAGTGTGGATTGTTTTTAAATCACCGTAATTTGGCACAAGTTTCTAATATTTTTTTCTAATACCGCGGGTATAATAGGAACTTTGACCTTGGTAGTTTTGTAGGTCCGAAACACCGTCCACCAACTCGCTAGTTTTTTGGTATGATAATCACAAAAGTACGCGTGGTTCCGTGCCGATTGGAAATACATTACCGGGACACAGCTGTAACTGATCATCAGTGGATACATCATTTTTAATGTTAACCGTAACAATGAACGAACACACACGAGTTTTGGCGATTTGGAGGAGCTTGCTTCGCAGCTCTAAAATGGGGAGTCCATAACTTTACAAAAAAGAGGAAACTTTGTATTCATATTTAACATTTTAAAGGTTTATTTAGCTTACCTTCTTTGGTAAGAGTTTGAGACCAATCTATTTTCAACTTTGAGTTAACTGCAATAATGTTAAGCATGTTGTAGACATTTTACCAATTTGGTGGACCCCCTACCTTCAAAAACACGCTCCGTGTGCGCCCAATAGCCGCCAGGCGAGAGACCAAAAACCCCCTTTCCTTCCACCATGCCACAAGAAGCCTGAATAGTGTGGGTCGGTATGTCAATGAAACAGTTCCCGTAGGATTTTGGTGCTAACTTTTTCTTGCTGTTTTTCATTCAATAGGGACCAACATCAGAAAATGAGGGGTGCAAATTTTCGAACTGTGCTGCCCCTTCCTCAAGGGGGGGGATTTACTACAGGGAAAATTTAAATCGAGTCAAATTGGTTTTTTAATGTAACATTAAACGTTCGTCTCCTTATACGGATTAGAAAAAGTACATATTTGCCTAGGTTCCTACCTTAGTTTACAGCGTCTATAGCCCCATAATGGTTTCAATGTCCATCCTGGGGTAAAACTTTACCAATGCTCAGATTTTTTGAAACTGGTGATAGTTGTTGTATTTCCTCACAGGATCCAAAAATGATTATTTTACAGTGTGTGACATTTGGATTGCTAATACATAGCAAAATGTCGCCGGGTTTATGACATGGTCTATGGGGGTCACCAGATCTTCCCTGGATTTCGCAATGGGTGATTCAAAAGATCAATAAAATCATTTTCTGTTTCAGTATGACACAAGGAATCATTTGAGACACACCACTTCAACAACATCGGAGCATTACCCCCAGGGTGACCCTGAACCCTTATGGGGCTACTCCGCTTTAACTAAAGGTTGGAACCCTAGGCAAATATATACCTTTTTCTAATCCTTATGACGAGAGCGAACGCGTTAAGTGTACATTAAAACACAATTGACTCGATTAGTTAATTTTTCCCGTACTACATTTGCCCCCTTAATAAGGGGGCATCATTATGGAAAATTTTGCAACCCCATCATTTTCTGACAGTTTAGGTCCGATTGAAACCCAAACAGCAACAAAATCATTTTAGCATGCAAATCCCTATGGGAATACACCCAACCCACACTAGAAGGGCAAATTTTTTGTTGGAATGGATCCTACCAACATTTCATTGCAGGAAAGGGGTGATTTGAAATTCAAGTATTCCAAGATTGTGTGAGAATTGTCATCTATCACATAACTTTTCAATATTGGGCTTCACAACAAGACATTGTTTAAAAGTAACAGTAATAAAACTTTTATATCATGTGAACAGCAGTTCCTACGACCTTCAGTGAAGCATAATTTCGGGGTGTGGCCATTTTGTGACCACTGACACACATGACCCTATGAATTCTACGGAATAAAGTGCACTTATTCCGTAAGTCTGCTTGAATTCATCAGGTAATGGTGTCAGTGGTCACAAAAGGCCACCACCCTAATTTCAGTTCTTTCTTAGGTCCCCCTTTGGGGAAAATTTGGCCTTGAAGCTAACTTTGAGCCAAATTTCGCTCCCATCGCCATGCAAATTTCTCAAAAATTTCCAGTCCTACGCCATACTTTCGGACAACCAAATCAAGTTAAAACCCCCTGAAGTTCAGAAATCGGTGCCGCACATCCCTACCTTGAAAAAAGTTATGTGTCCCCAGAGAGTCTAATTTAATTGGGGTTATTTTTTTAAACCAGGTTAATCACTTCATGGATGCCACCTTTTTGCTTTAAAGGGATTAGCAGCGATAATGCGAGGAAATAAAAAAATGTGGAAATACATTTTTTGTGGGGCCGCCAGCTATAGTGGCAGGGACCACTTAGCAATCCGTTGGCGTGTGTATGGTGGATGTGTGTGTCACAAATTGTAAGTTTTTTTTTTAAATTGAAATCAATTGAAAAGTTTAAACTTCGAATTGGAACCAAACTTCTGTATAGGTGCACCATGGGATCCGTCATTATTTGATGAGGTCAAAGTCATGTTGAAAGGTCAAGGTCATGGAGGTCAAGTTGAAAAATGGGCTCTAAAAATGTTGTAAATTCATCTAATTGAAAACTTGAAAGTTCAATTGGAACCAAAAACTTTTGTAATAGGTGTGCACATTGCGATCCCTCATATGTTGATGAGATCAAAGGTCACGACTTGCCAGAGGTCAAAGGTCATGGGGCAGCCCACAGCTTATATTCTTTGAATATAGCGAGCGCGAAAGCCGAGAACCGCGAAATCTAGTTAATTTATTAAAGTGTGTACATTCCATATAAACTGCTTTAATGGAGAAACGAACCACCAAATAGTGAAAAAAATTAAGTATTTAAGGAAATTGGTCATACAGTGTCCAGCAACTTAGACATACAGCGACCAGCATCTCAAAATCTACACTAAACAGGTGATTGTGGTTTACACCAGTACAGAATAAACAAAATCAAAATGCTGTGTTTGAGGTCAAACTGTATTGATCATGGTGTTCACAATATCACGCTGAAAGCGGTGATATGCACCGTGAAGGCTTTTGATTCTCAAGTCGGAAAATTTGGATAAGGCACGTATGAAATACACAATTAGATTAAAATTTAAGGTTACGTGTCTTTTAATTACCACGGATTCAAGCCAACCACGTGCGGTTATGTTAGAATACCAATGCCAGTAGCAAAATATAAAAATATTGAAATTTTGTGATTTTTTCGATTGTTTGATTTAACAAATCGTGCTAAATCCCTGACTCCTGTAAGTAAGTGTTAATTGTAATAGGTGAGAAAATTCTAATGGATGGGCTGTTCAGCGGGGATCGATCCCAGGACCTCATTGGTGAAAGGCGAGGGAAGGTATGCTGCACCAACCCGTTCCCCCATAATTTTGCTATTAAACACTAACACGGAACGATCATTCACTGTATCAG
The DNA here is from genome assembly GCA_023653785.1 of Ophioderma brevispina. Classification (NCBI taxonomy): domain Eukaryota; kingdom Metazoa; phylum Echinodermata; class Ophiuroidea; order Amphilepidida; family Ophiodermatidae; genus Ophioderma; species Ophioderma brevispina. Next base: position 7,902 of record JAMKCH010051361.1, read on the forward strand.
TAATTAATTGTCAGTTGCTTGCGAATGCACACTAAAATGGATAATAAGTAAAACCTTTGCTTTCTTTTGTCAACATACACATCTTTTTGAGTTGTTTTCAACATATCATCACACCTACGTGCGTGTTAATTCCAAGGGAGTTGACGGTGATGTCGACCCTTGCGGGCAAAAATTGGACTGGCAAGGGTAACCGCCGAACGGTGGCACCATATTTTCGATTTGAGGATTTTTTACTTTCAAAATTTCCACAACTTTATTTAAATTCAGCCCGATTTTAGGCATTTTAGGTCAATTTTACACCGTTTTTCAGGATTTGTTACCAAATTCAGGATTTTTTCACAAAACTCAATCACACCCCTGTATTACATCACACTTTCAAAGTATGTTGTAAGAAAGAAAAGTCCATTTTTTGCAGGGATGTGGAGGATTTCCTCCTTTTGACTTTTGACCCCTGTACAAAAGTATAGAAGATCTTGCAAATTCCTCCCTTTTTCTTTCTTTTCCTCCTTTTTGGAAATTATGCAATCTCATCCCTGATTTATGGAGGAATAACCCTCCTTTAAACCCGGGTCTAAAATTAATTCCTTTTGAGAATGACAGCCTAAGAAATTTACATCAGTGAAATGTTGATTGTGCTCCAAATTGCTTTTGTCATTCTGCAAGCACTGTCATTCTGGTTCCTAGCCTCCAAAAATTGCCGAAAAGGGTCATGTACTTAATTACTGTATAAGTGGAAATTTTCGCGAGGTTTTTATTTTCGCGAATTTTGGGAGTGAACGTAAAAACGCGAAAATAAAAACCTTTTCCAATAGATTTGTATTGCACTTATGTGAATACCATAAAATTAAATTCTCGCGCATTTGGCCAAACTGTTAAAATCGCGAAAATATCTGCACGCGGAAATTTCCACTTATACAGCATTTGCTGGGGATCACATGATCACATCTCAACCACTTTTGGGTAGAATTTTGTGATTTTTAGAGGAGTTAACCATGAGGTAATCTTAATGTGTTACAACATTAAATTTGTTAAATAGTTTTGTTTTACTGTCCATTCACTTAGCTTAGACCCTCGGTTTTTAATTAATATTAGAGATGGTAGAGGTGTCGGGAAAAAATCATGAAAGAAAAGTTGGTATTCACAAAATTACCCAACAGGATTTTTAAATTCCAAAACATAGATGGAATTTTACCTACAAATCTATTGAAATTTAACCCTTTTTCCCTCAAAGTTGCAAATGATCTGTCCAACGTCTGGTACAATTAACAAATGACATGTGAGGTGGTCTTTGGTATTATACATAAGAGGTAGGATGCAACTATTAAAGACACTATCAGTGATTTGCTAAATCAGAAAATCGAAAAAATCATCAAAAATCAGATTTGTGCATGTATGTAACAAGTACAGGTATCCTAACATACCCTGCAAATGATAAGACCAGAAGCAACCTAATAAGGACATAATCGCAAATTTTAGTCATTACTGTCCGTTCGGACACTTACTACAACACGTAATTGAATGGGGAATCGCATCTTGGAACACTGCCGTTTTCTTCCTTTTATGTCAATTCTTCAGTTGGAAAAGGTAACTTATGAGAATTCTACAGACTTATCCTTCACTTTGAAGCTTTTCCTGCAAATTTCAAATATTTTTCAAATCACTGATAGTGTCTTTAATGTAGCGATACAAGAAGAGCTTGGTCCGACAGTGACCTGCACACATTGTGTCATCTTCTCTTAAAAGGACATAATACAAAGAATGTAAAGAGGATTTGATCAGGGCCTTCGCTAGACATTTTGTCAGGGGGGGTGTAAAGTGAAGAAATGTTATTGCTGCAGTAAGGAGCGACCTCCAGTTTGCAACGATACGCTTATCGTGACAGTTGAGGTAACGATACGATAAGAGGCACGACAAGCGTCACAATATTTTACTCTACTCAGCAACACAAACATGGGCACAGCTATCGTTACCGTATCGTCGCTCCCGTATTAGACCCCTTAATTAGCTTGGCTCCAGTCGAGCCGGTTTAATAACTTAACTTGACACGGTCTTTTGTTAGCGCGAGTTTTTATTACGCGATTTCAAGTACAGGTTATCGATTTCGCTGTGCACCAATTATGTTCTCAGGCTTTTCTGCTGTGTAACAATTTAGATCTCAGGCTCTTCTGCTCATGTTCTGATGCGCAGGGACTGAAATCCATTATTAAAATTATACTTTAA
>JAMKCH010051362.1:0-10494 GCA_023653785.1 Ophioderma brevispina
GCTTACGAATCAGTTTTGCTCTTACATGAAAACGCATTGAAATATCGGCGCGAAACTTTGACAGGTGGGTTTTTGGGTGAAGGCCAAATATCAGAAGGAAACTTCATATCCTTAAATCGCGGCCATACCCCTGTAAAATTCCTTCTTATGACACCAATAACCTTCTTACTTGCTTTTGTGACTAACTTATGTGATTTGACCAGTTGAGGTCATTACTAAATAATATACCCAAGTATTGCATGACTATCAGTGGTGTCTAATACTTTACCACATAGGCTGTAAGGAGTAATTTTTGGGGTTCGTTTGGAGTGAAATGCATAGTTAACATTTGTCTGTGTTAAAACTAATTGCAGTCTTTCTCCACTTCGATAGAGCATCAGGTTTCCTTTACCCCCCCTTCCAGTGGGAATATAACATTGTCTCGGGTGTATTATTTCCCTATATGAGGGCATCGTCTACAAAGAGACGTGTCCTCGTCCCAGGGGCAACACAATCAGGCATGTTATTAATATAAACCAAAAAGGGACAAAGGGGAACACAATCACTGACCCTGGTGTACACTGATTGACCTCGGCAGTTGAGGACAAGAACGTCCAAAAGAACTTAATTGTTGTTTCCGTGTGTGTTAAACAATTTTTAATCCAACTATGAATTTCCCAGTGATACCATTAATGCTTAAGTTTTCATAAGCAGACGAGGTGCGGAACGCGATCGAATGCTTGAGAATCTAATAGGACAGCATCGGACGTGTGTCCTGTTTTTCAAATGATTTGCTAAATCATTTGTGGTGAGAATAATTGGCTATCACACCCACTCCTTATTGCTGAAAAACCCATGTGAGACTCATTTAAAATACTGTGCTGGTCAAGATGGGACATAAATATGACTAGTGAGAATGCTCTAAGACCTGAGCATATTGATGTTAAGGAGATTAATGGGCTATAGTTATTTGGGAGATTACGATTACCCTTTTTATGAATTGGAGTGATGTGAGATATTAGCCATTCGTCAGGGAGGTCCCCCGTATCCAAACTCTGAGAACACAATGCAGACAACCCGGTGCCCCCTGACAGCACCCCAATGAACTGATCTTTTGTTCGTGTGCGGGGTGGTCTTCGCAAGTGTCTACTTTCGTGTCCGGCTACTGACCTCACTATAAATGAAAAAAATAATGAAGTTTGAAATTAGTTTGAAATATTATTTTGTGGTTTTGTTTGATAAAATATGATCGTTATATAAAAAATTATAAAAACCTTGATAAAACAAAGTTAAATGTTGTTATTTTCCTAATGTTGGCTGCAACCCCCCGAAAACCCTATGTCCCTATGGTACGCTTAAAATTACACTTGTCATTATTTATTTGGTAGTAAAATTTTTCTTTTTGGAAATACTCTGATCACTAGTATTTAATATGAACCAGATCCTATCTATCAAATAATGCCATAATGCAGCAATTAAATTCCCTAAATTTTTACCATTTTTGTTCAAAAAAGTATGTCCCCGGATTGAGTCATTCCGTAACGAACATTTTGAAGGGCAGTCTATAAAAATGAAAACACGGATCCAAAAATTAACACTGTCCATCGTCCCTGCATGAATTGGCTACTTGGCACACATCATTTATCCCCGGTATATCTGATGAATTCATCAAAATACAGACTTTTGTGTCAAAAATGAGGGATAGTAAGCTTTATTCAGTGTAATTTCCGTAACGCTGTATAACACTATAAATATGGAAAGTAATGTCCATTTTTATTGGCTTCAAACAGAATTGGACATGTACCCTATATATCAACGCTCACGCTAGGCATTCGCCCTCGGGAGACGTTATACTGTCTAATGTTTGAACCATCATTTCCTAACTTTCATTTCCGTAACTTTTTAACCAGTTACGGAAATGATTCTCCTTGAACTTTCACCATGTTTTCATATCTTGGCACTAAATCTGAGCTGAGTCATAATCAATTTGGTTTTCTCCATTTTGACCGATCCTCCCTCAGTGGCTCTTCATTTTTGTTCAGATTTGAGGATATACTCGTAGAAATTTATTCAGCTGACATTCATAGTGCAGTTAGTGTCCACTGTAAACGGTCCTAGACCTTTTGCCCACCAACCGAATCATTGTGACATGAATCCATTCATAAGTTTGATCGTATGTAAAGGATTCCCACTTCACAGGGCACCATCCAACATCACTGATCACTGACATGATAGGATGATGATTACCCACACACTCTGTGCATGGCGAGTAGGCCTGTTTTTACCCATGTTGGAAGCCTTGTTAGAAATGGTCGATTTCGTGATAGTTTTTTGAGTACCGTATTCTACCAATTAAACCACCTTATAGAAAATAAGATTACATTTGGTTGTCAGCTTCTACGAAAGGTAATAGGTCTAACCGTTTGTCCATGGCGCTCTCTTGAATCTGCCCAGCAAATCACTGGTGATTTTTGCCCAAGAGTTAGCATTATAACCCAACAAAATACCACTCTTTCTAAATTAACCATTTTCGGATTTTTCTGAATGTTCTATCTATCATAATACAATTCACATATGTTATTGAATGATAATATCTTCTAACAATGAGAGCTTCTACCGAAGAAATCCCTTGTGCACTTTCCTCGCAACGACGAGAGTTTCTCATGTCTATGCGTTAAGCACAGAGTACGCGTGACTGGTCATAGGCCTATTGAATGCACTTTTGCACATTGAATAGGGAAAATGGACACTAACTGCAAGATGTACTGTCTGATTGTCATTTCCATAACAATAGTGTTACGGAAATGACTTTTAATGGTTTTTCCTGTCTACAAACACTGAAATTAGTAGATGTCGCATAAAAGTTCTTTGAATGGCTCTAAAGATCTCGCCGAGTGCCTCATCTATATTTGTGCACTATTGTGAAAAATTCTCAGGAAAAAAATTATGATTTGAAACTTTTCTCATTTTTTTTAAAGCCCCAAAAAAAGTAGACACTTAGCGAAGAACCACCCGCCTATGGAGAAGGACCCAAATCCCCCCCTCAGAAAATGCGGCACCCCTTATGTTCTTCCCCCCCCCCCATTGCAAAGGTCTGGTTATGTCACTGCAGCTATATTCTAATCACATAGAATATGAATTAAGTTTTTGTCATATTAAATACATAATACTTCTACGCAATAGATAGTTGACAACCGTGGGTATGTAGTGGGTTTAGTAGGGCCAAAGGGATAAGATTATTATGAACGATTTGTTTGAAATGGAGTGCGCCCTCATCAGGCAATCTCTGAGTCAGTCTTTATGTGATATTTGTAGGCAAGGTATATTTAAAACACTACTGGAAATAAACATCCAGGATAAATTATTATATTTGATAATTACACACGTTAAAAGAAAAGTTACCTACAATTATAGGAGCAGACTTTCGTCGTCTGTGGCATCTTTCTTGAGATGCTCTATTTAACCCACCATATTCTATATATAATAATGTTTGATTTTTATGGATCAGTCTTATTCACACAAATCGGTGATAAAACAAATTTGTACTCGGTTTAATAAAAACAGACAGTTTTATTTGTTATGGATGGCCTTTAAATAAATTTCACGCTCCCCCTTCTCTGTCAGAAAAAAAGGTGTCCCACTCCATGTTTAAAGTAAAATAATGTCCCATACCTGATTTCCTCCACCCCGCAGCGTAAAATACTGAACACCCTAACTACAATCCAAGTTTGAAATAAACTTGGTTTCGTCTAAAATACGTTTTTAAAGGGTTATAAAGGTGGGGGAATGGTGGTTTTGACAAAAAAGTGTGTATATAAGATGATTTTGGAATAAACTACAGGGCAATGGGAGGGGGACCATTTTTTTCTGAAAAACGAGCATGAGTCAAGACGGAGCTGATGGAGGTCAGGCAAAATTCTCGCCAGAATGGGACTTCCCTGGCCACAGCGTTCCCTCCTCCCCCAAAAAAATATGGACATGATGGAGTTGTCCTTTTGAAATTTTGTTTTGTGAAATCCAGGGCTGAAGCTATTTATAAAGTCGTAAGAATTCATGAATATCGCTCACCATAAGACGGACTGATAATATAGCTATGGCGCAGATTCGTCTATTTCTTGAGAGGGTTCGTCGTAGAACAAAATCTATATTCTTATATTAATAAAAAAAAACGGAAATAAAACGGAATATAATAATTTAGAACAGGCAAATTTTGACGTTTGAATTGGAGAAATGGATACAAAAATACCGTTGAAAAATGAATCGTATAAACAATTATGTACATAGCATCCCTTAGGTAAGAATCATCCCAGCCAAAAAGTGCATCGACGGAAGTATTTATAACCTTATGAATTCTATGTCCAGCCGGTGATAAAGTGAAAAACAAGTTGACCGATTTTAGTCGGGTATTTGTCATCGCGTCGAGACCATCACACCGCGGGTCGAAAACAGTCACAAAAAATCGGAATTTTTAGTGTTTTGTGAAATTCATGTCAGCGTCTTTAATGTTCCTTTATCGGTATTCGGTGGCTTACGTGGTCTTTCGTCGTTATTACTACGTTTTCCTCATCTGTCACGCAACTGAAGAAAGTGAAAATTCAAGCCAAGTTGATCGCCACCAGAGAGGTCAGTATGAATACAGCTGATTTTCGTGGGAATCCATTTGTTTACAAACAGAGACCTAAAGGCTATTTGGGGTCATTCATTATTCATCCTAGTAAAGAGGACTCCGCCATCAGGAGCCCATTCATTTGATGATCTGCGTATTAAAAAAAAAAAACACACTTAATCATAAATTTGTAATATCAGTCATCAGTCACACTCAGTATCCGAGAGTAGGACAATCAGTAAACATGTCATGGCATGTAAATTGAATTAGTGCCATACTCAGTCGAATATGTTTTATACTTTGGTCGTCATAATTTCTGAAACAAATGGCACAAGGCTACTGCTGTTGAATTGTGCATTGTGTGTTGGATTTCCATTGTCAAGTGTTCATTGCACACTATCTGAATTAATATTTGTTGGACAGACTCGAACACAAGCGCGCGTGGACTGTGTGAGCCAAGGGGAGGAATCTCGCACATATTTTCGGTTTTCGTAATTGTCAGTAATTATTAATCCCACTGTACTGGTTTACACGTGCGTAGCCAGAATTTTCGTGTTTTAGAATTACTGAGAACAGTATGGTCGGGAGTACGGGATTGAATCCCATGGTTCCATACTGTCCACCCTGGAAGCACGGGTATTGAAACACACACACATTCGCACATGGCCCATGAGTTGGTTTTTTACCGCTGTAATTGCCTCACAAATAGTGAGTATGATGAAACTTAACCTAAATCGCTTTTAGTTGTGACTACTACGAATCAATTGTCAATTAATAATACTGACTACACTTGCTAATTTCTTAAAAATCAAGGAAAAGTGGTTTTGTGCATTGTAAATATCATGATACCTAACATAACAAGCAGCACTGCCAATCATCCCCATTGTGTGAGGGTTGTTGATAAAGTTATTCATAAGGTGTGAAAAGGCGTGGAATAGTGCCCAATCTCTCAATTCATGGATTTAAATCTCTTGTTATATACATACTGTCCATTAATTACAGTCTTTGTATCAAGTAGGCTACATACTCCTATCAAATGAAAGTAAACAGTAATCATGTCACACACATCCCGCTGCGCAATATATTCTGTCCTTGTGTGTCCCTGAGGTTTGACTGATCAAGCTGAGACCACATACAGTCGGATGGGTTGTAGGCGGGACTAGTTCCAATAATTGTAACTTATGCCTGGCTTCATCTCTTTAAAATTGGCATAATGCTTTGGAGCCATAAAGTTACAACTGTTCTGTGGAGTTCCAGTGCCATTTAGGTTTGATGTTTTTTGAGATGTATATTTCCTAAACAAAGAAAAATAATTTCTTTTGACATACATATCATCTCTAGAGTCTGTAAATAATTGTCTTACAATTTGTACCGACGCTACCATTTGTTCCCAAAAAAGGTCATGTCAACATGTACACAGGCTGCCAAAGTTGTCTTGGCAGCAATGTGACACAACAAGGGAATTTCACCTGAAGTTCTAATGTGAATTTTAAAATATCTGGAAAAATGGTTATATCAAATGATGCAGAAGACTCTCAAGACTGCCTACAATATAACGTTATTGCAATAATTAATATTTAAAGCCACTTTGCAGCTGTAAGGTTTAGAGCAGAAAGCTGTCTGTGTATCTTGGCTTAAATGCCACTTTCACTAAACTAAACACACCTCATCATGACTAGATAGTCTATGATAACAGCCACCAATAAAAGTTAAGACTATTTGTTTCAAGAGGGGGTCAATTATTTAAATGATAAAAAGAATGATGTAGTAATATTTTGACAATTATTTCGATAAAAGTCAAAATACACAATTCGAAATAAGAATGAGAATAAAGATGATCTGGTGAATGCCGGCTGGGCCCCGCCGGAATCCACCACTCAAAATAATTGATGCCCATCCATTATGACAACCCATCTAAGAGGGACATAACCAAAAATCTCAGCTTTTATTCTCTAATTAAAATGTCCTCTTGTTTGCATATAAATGTATGAATTTCACCTAGGTTGTTCAGGAAAATCATTGAAGGATTGACATCGGTATTTCAGGGACACACAAGGTCCTCTTTGGGGTCATTTGAAGTCCTTGATGAAGAATGCAAGTAAAGGTGGGTCACAAACTCAAAATCAGTATGTTCCAATATTTTCTATGATGTTTTCCCCTCACAGAACCATGCCATAAAACCCTCTGATTACACATTTTGAGTTAAATTCCTTTTTTGATCATAGAAGCCCATAAATAAAGAGAGGTACATTAATTCCCAATTTCCTACATTGAAATCTGAAGCTACTTGCACAAAATAACCCTGAAAGCTTGAATGGGCAGGAACATTTAACTTAGCGGATGCACCACCACTATGTATGTACAGGATCTGAAACACTATGGGCTGCAACTGAAAAGGCTAACCACATCAGTCAATACAATGCAAGTAACTAAGTACCATAAACCAGGAATCTAACGATGGAAGTAACAGACACTCTAACATAAAATGATGGGAAGTAAAAAGACAAAAAGGAGCAGATGGAATTGAATTAAAACAGAAAGAATGCCATCTAATTCTGAATGACATGGCTAGCGGTCAGATGACAGAAGCCAGTCTTGGTTACCAAAAGAACAAAAGCTTGATTAAAGGCCCTGAGTCACAGAACAAATAAGGAAATGCTCACCCCCTAGTAAAAAAAAAAAATGTAGATGAGGAAGACATGTGGTCTACTTTTACGGATGTGCGAAACAGCGGGCATTGGTGATTATGGCAGTCTGTCATAGCAGGTCGACACCAATCATTGAAGAAACTTTTGTATGGCTGGATGCAGAGTTGGCGTCCTTCCACATCAGTGCAATTCATGATCATTTTCCCTCGCCTGCCTATCTGAAGCTGTGGGCCAGACCAATCTAGGACTCTGCTCTGCCAATTATGTCATAATCTGTCAATTGCACACTGTTTCCATCCTCCACATCCTCAATGGTTGTAGCTACCCATTACAAAGCGAAAGATACAACTGGTGCCATGACCAACTTGAACACTGAAAGCAATCTCCAGAGGTTTGGCACCGTACGTCGTAGAGGCAAACCAGAAAAAATCATCACAACACGAAGATCTGAAGCCAATCTCTACAATAGCCTTTCGCACAGCTGGTGGTACACCGGTCGAAATCCAGTCCTACCAATGCCTAAGACCACCCACCCACACCTTTCCTGGATGAGGAACACAAACAAATAGTGGTTTCCTCCAGAAAATCACTGAGACTGCTAGAGACCAGATATCACCATCTTTTCTACCAAAACAAAGCCGGTGATCATCAATAGAGCTGACTGCCTATAAGGAGAACCTATCCAATGCATATTCTAGAAAGAAGTGCAAATCCGATCTAGTGCTGGGTGAAAAACAGAGATGTTCTACTCCAACACTACTTTCCAATAGAAGTAGAGAGCAGAGCCTTCTGAAATCATCTCAACAAATGCCTTGTATCCTTGGGCATTCCTCAAATCAAGAGAAACGGTGTAACTGAGACAGGAGCCAAAATTGCACTCAGAGCGAGCATTTGTCTGCTCAGCACCTCTGCAGAAGCTCTAGAAGGCATTCAGACAGATAGAGCTACCAGCAACTCCAGCATATGCTCTGAGGGAAGTGGATGGTTGAGCGCTCACAAACCAGGTTTAACCTGCAAAGTCCACTCCAAAGCTCGAGACCTCAGAACACACATCAAAATCCAGCATCCATGACAAAGAGATACTGCATGAAGTTTCCCCTACTAAGTCACTTCACAGAGAGAGATATGTCAGGAGTGCTATATCGTAACACAGATAAAAGTACGCTCTGAAGGGACAGCGCTGGTGTTCTATAAAGAACCTTTCCTGTGAGCTAAGCGGTTTGAGCACAATTGGGAATGTTTTTGGTGGGCTTGCCAGCAAAGCTGGCAGGATCACTTATCAATCTGTTTTGGCATGTGTGAGTGTGTGTGAGGGGTGTGGTGTGTGGTGTGTCACTAAAATGTTATTTCTTTTAAAATTGACCTCAATTAAAAAAGTTTGAAGTTCATTGGAACCAAACTTGTGTCTAGGTGGCAACATAAGATTTTCCTCATATGTTTAAAATGAGGTAAAGGTCACATGCTAGGTCAAAGGTCATGTTAAGGTCAAATTGAAGATGCTAAAATGTAAAATGTGACCTACATGAAAGTTGGAAGTTCAACTGAGTCAGAGTTGCAACATGGGATCCCTCAATTTGTTGATAGGTCCAAAGGTCAAGTGCCAAGGTCAAAGGTATGAATGTGTCAAGTTGTATGATAGTCTGGGTGGCCCACCTCTTATTCTTAGCGAGCACGAAAGGCTGAGAAGCAAAAAGTCTATTTGTTTAAAACAGGAAACGTTGTCCCGGGCCTTTAATTCACTGGGGTAATGAAAACAATTGTTCTCTTATCCAAATTGCAATTTTGATTTGACAAAGTGGGGATACAAGATTAGAATCGGGTCACCCACCTTTAAAATGCCTGATTACTTTAGTATTTATTGCAAAGAAATGGGTGGACATTAAAATTAGCTTAATGCATAACTAAGGAATAAGAGGTCAAATGTCCTCACCTAGGGGTCATTTGAGGTTATTATCTGAAATGCTTGGAGACTGTGTGCATTTTATATAATACATTTATATGACAGTGAGCCAATTCAGTCTCAGATTCACCAAATTTGGTGGTTCCAAGTACTCTTTACATTTATTAATGACTCCATCAAATTGTTTTGCCTGTAATTAATACTTGTATGTTCATAATTGTATATATTATTACTATTTTTCTGCATAGAGGGCCTCCTTAGAAAGCAGTACTTGTTGGCACTGAAACGTTATAACCAACCCTCAATAAAGAAAGATTAAAAATATTTAATATATTCTTGCGGGGCAAAAAATGAATGGGCATTCACCAATTCAGGTTGTCAGTTCCTTCCGTTGCGTGGTGAAAGTATTTTGTTTTACACATGTACGTAAGCGTGCTCTGTGCACTGTGTACATGTATATCAGCATGCACTGCTCTGTTCTGGGTAGGTATTTTGCTTTGCGGCTTCACTGGAAATATTAATTCATGGTATTAAGAGTTGTTCCTATTTGGTGGTGAACAATGTATAAGAGGTAAAAGGTTGAAGGAGGCACTCTTTGAGTGGTTTGAGGTTCATTGTTTAAAATAAATTAGATAATTGCCTGCCCCCGTGGCCAGTGACAGTGTGGTAATGTGGACGGTTTTGTGCTTGTTGAATTTCAAGTACCACGTTTTTGGTAGTCTGTTTGGCCAGTATGTTTACAATGATTGTTATATTTGCTCATAACATCATCAACAGGGACTGTTATTTTATGAAAAATATGTGCATAAATATTTTTTGAACTTATTTAAGTTGGGTGATCACAAACCTCAATTAATGTCAAAAACATGACAAAAACGCGTTAATCTCAGCCAGAGGACATCCACATACGCACAAACATGGAATCCATAGGTTTCCGGTAACACCTTCTGCCACTTCCCCAAACTCTGACTTAGCAAGCTGAGAACAAAGATTCACTTCAGTGGTCTTAACCATATAAAATGGTCTACTATGGGAAAGGTTGATTATTTAAGAAACTAAAGCTTAATGACACTGACTCAAATCAGGACTAATTTGTTAGTTCTGATAAATCCCTATATTATTCTTTGAATGTTGTGATGGAATAAGGTAGAACATAATGTTTTAAAATTATGGGAGAAGGGGAACTACCAGTGCCAAGCCCTTGTCTTACTCGAACACACTCCCTCATATTTGAAATCGCCTTAGGGTTCCCAAGTCATAGAACAAATTTGCACATCTTTATGTGCACCAAGATGACCCCCAAAACTATATATCAAGACACATTTCTATTCATGCGATCCCCGGGGGGGGGGGGGGGGGGG
>JAMKCH010051363.1:0-22052 GCA_023653785.1 Ophioderma brevispina
TACGGAATTACGGAAATCTTTTCTGAGCAGTTCGGGAAAGTTAAAGTTTCCTCCTTCCCTGTCTATAAGATCCAGGCAATCTTTTTTCATACTGTTAAAGGTCCATGGGCCCGAATTCCTATATGGCCTCGTCCCCAGAAGCCCCAGATTTACGGAAGGTGGTCACAATTTTGATATCAAAGAAAAGGCTACTTTTTCCCTCATCTACCCTGTGAAATCTTAGAGCCAAAGCATGTTTGGTTTTGGAATTTATGAGCGAAAAAGTGCCGCACTTTTGGTCGACCAATATAATTTTTACACAGTCTCTTAAATGGGGCTTCACAACATCCTGCTTTTAGCTCCTCGCATCATAACGGATTGAAATACCGGTGCGAAACTTTCATAGGTTTTTTTTGGAGTGAAGGCCAATCTATCAAGATGAAAACTTCATATCCTTGAATCGGGCCATCCCTCTATTAAGGGCCCAAGAGAAGTGATTCTTATTTTCCTGTTGGAGCGCATATCAGATTTGGTGCACACTGTAATTATTTTTGTGGCCAAAAATCATTTTTCTTAAAAACCTGATAATAAAAGACAATTAAAATTGCTTGAAATATTCAAAGCATCCCTTCTGTTTCAGTTAAGCCAGCTTCCTTGGTGGGTTTATATTATGAGGTTAAGACACATAGGTGTTTCAAGAAAATTTAAGTTTTATCACTTTGGTTAATATTAACTCTGATAAGAGACCTGAATTCAGAAAAGGCATTTTTAACAGAACGGACAACTTCTATTTAGCCCAAACCACAATATTGAAAATATTTATTGCCTGGTTCAAATGTTGAGCAAATTTTCAATTGAGAGTGTCAATTTTCCAAAAATGATATAGAAGTGATTTTTTTTTTTGTCTGTTTGTTTAATCGTTTCAAAAACTTTTTTTTCTGCTCTTGGTAACTAATCGGGCAATAACAACCACAGAAGGTTAAGGTGCATATAATTTTTGGAAAGAAGGATGCAAAATATGCCTATCCAAACAGATTGTTGTTAAACACCTCTAACGGTTCCCCGCTGAGTCTACCTCTAAACTTTACAGGTTTTTCCTTATGTAATTATCCTGCACCAAACTATAACTCTCCCCAATATAAGCCTCAACATTAATTGTTTCAAAACTATCGGTCGGTCACAGGTGACAAAATGGAACAGAGAGAAGCACTAAGCTAAGGACCCTTTAAAACTTTAATTTTCCTTGATAGGCACAGTTAAGGAACTCACCCATAGCCCAACATATTTTTAACATACATCGCAAACTATTTTTGTAGATTTTTTAATTTTGAAAATTTCCTACCATGAGTTTAAGATTTTAATTTACAATGCTATAGGGGACATTGACAACCCTGTATGGTTATATATCTCAACAGTGGTCTCCTTCTTACGGTATGGTAAAAATGCCAAATCAATTTCCAATTTTTAACCCTCGGTCTAACCAGGGGATTTTTTGTTCACCCCTCGAAGTGAACAAGAAAATGTGTGAATTGGTCGCAAATTATTTTTGGTATCGGTTTTTTTTTACATCCTTTTTGCACATTTTAGTGAACAAATCAAGACTCAACCACCTTACCCGGGGGAAGGGTATCTGAAAAAGTTTGAGGGGATTTGGGGTGAAGCCTCCCTATACTTTACAATGTAAATTGGTACACCATATATTTGCTAATTTAAAACAGATGTTTTCATGTTATTGAACTAAAACTTTCTTATTTCACCAAACAAAATAAAATTTCCCTAAACTTTGTACACAAAACGATTGCACCAAATTGTGCAAGGGCGCCGTGCATTTATGATGTCATAGAAGCAAGTGTTTTGGGAAGTTTGGTACTTATTTTGGTATCCTGGTAGATAAGACCTCTAGTACACATCAAGTTCAAGGGGGGTTCCTCTGTGGAAAAATAAATATGGGGTTACAAAAATAGCCTGATTGGGTTTAAGAAATACCGATCATATGAATTGCTATGTAGATTAGAATGAAAGGGCCATGGTCCGATCTCTAACTAGCTTAGCCCCAGGTTTTACGGAAGTGGTCAAAATTTTGTGTATTTGAACTGAAGATATATTTTGTCATGTACCAATCCATGTAATCTAGGGTTAAAGGATGTTGGTTTTGTTATGTTATAAGCAAAAATATGTGCCACACATTTTGTGTTGTCGACCAACATTGATTTTACACAGTACCCTATTGGTATTAAAAAATTGACACATTTTGATAACTCTCCCAGTCAAAAACGGGTCGAAATATCGGTGCAAAACTTTACAGATGCGGGTTTTTGCCCCCCCGGTGAAGTGCTATAGACTAAAATCGGGTCATCACCGCTTCATATTATTTTAAAGCACAACGCCCAAAGCAAATGGTTTGAAATCAAGTCAGACTGTTATGTTCAGGTGTTATGTTTATTTTTACCAATAGTTGATGCCATATATATTGGGCAAGTTGTGCCACTACTCTTAGGACGTATCATTTATCATTGTCACGATGATTACCTTTGTCTTTTCGGGATCTTAGAAAATTAGCTAAGTCGACCTTATGAGTCGACCTGTAATTTATTGGTATAGACACAATAATTAGAATTTCTTTATGTCTTCAGAAAAAATATGCCATCCAAAATGGCAGCCATTTGGATTTATTGCAAATTAAGCTGAACCAAATGTCCTATGATATTAGTACTGTCATAATGTTATGTCACAGACCTTGAAAACATGGGTATAGACAATGGAAATGATTCATGCTATTGAGTCTCAGAACTCAAGATCTGTAACATAAAATTATCATCAAACCGGCGGCCAGTTTGAATTTATTTGGGCAAAAATTAGGCATATTCTGCAACGCGGATTTCCTCGGACTTTAGTATATAATTTCTAGGTACTTAAGCAAATGCATTGATGCAAAAAATAACCTTGATAGCAATGTTTGTTCCCGGGTCAACCCCTCAATTTTTTGGACTATGATGTCATTACCAATGACTATAGGCATAGGGACCTATGAATGATTTTCAGGTGCAAAGGGAGATTTCACATATGAGGCATCCCTAAAAAATATTTGAAAACCTCTGATGTTGGAACTGATGCATAGCTTTTCGGTCATAATTATCCCCATCTGTAAAGGATTAATGCTGAGAATTGTTTTGGTAAACCTTGTGAAATCTAATTTCGTATAGGAGCAATATGAATAAATTCAGCCTATGTATTGAATGAAAGCTAAATAAATCACTTTTTGTTTTCATGCTTAAGACATTTCTGTGCAAATACAAAGTAAAGAAACTTCTTGATGTGTCTAATAACCACAATATGGGCACCTTTAAACATTCATACAGGACAAATTTAAAATTCTTTCCTTTCAAAGATTCAAAAAACCTCTATATAATCCTGTATTTTATCATTGGTAAAACACCAGCGGAAAATGGGGTCAGCTGCAAAAAGCTACGTTGCAATTGACCTCGATCATGGCAGCCATTACATGTCCACCCCCTACCCCAATTCAGTAAGCTTACAAAGTGAGTACAACTTTAGGTGCTATGGCAACCCTAAATATCAGTCAATCCTTAGCCAAATTACACAGCTTCTCCGCAGGCTTTAATGCACATAAACAAACAAGTTTCATTTTGTCTACAAAATTTTATTGAGGTGCTCAAAAAAACAGTTTTTTGAGATATTTCAAACCCTTGGCGTAGCAGCCGCCGTTTAGTTAGGCAGGTACATGCATTAGAGAGGTGGGTGCAACAAATATGTGAGAATCAGCTTTTGAGTCACTTTCTGCTAGGTCAGTGGCAGCACGGTATGTGCATCGTGCCCCGGTTGCAACCGGCCCGGTTCTCCCCGACACAGACAAGACCATGAAAAAAATCCCTATGTGCCTTCTGCAATCTTGCGACGACACAAAAATGGGTGAAGGTCATAATTAAGGGTCATTAGAGGTCAATCCGTGCACAACCGCATATGAAACGTGGGCCAGTGGTTCTTTGGACCGTGAAGCTGACGGGTCGGCCAATTGTAGGCAACCTATTAACAGTTCTACCTCTATTCCACTGCAGCCGCCCGGGCAGCAAGCTAAATTATCTTTACCAGTCTCCCCCCACAGTAATAAATTAACGCTTAGTTGTACAGGTAAAGGTATCAGAAGGTACATACAACTGGTTATCGGAAAAAATTGTCGGCCTTAAAAGTCGGTGTTTTAACTAACTTTTTTCGCTTTTAATTTCCATAAATTTCAGGCCATTTTGGAGGGAATTTCCTGCTCCAAATAGAGGATTAGTATTGACAAATTTCCCCGACTCTTGAGTAAATTTTTTAGGATTTCCTTGTCGGAATTTCAGGGACTTTCTGGCAAATTTTATCAAAAAAATTTTTTAGATGTTTTTTACTTAAGATATCAAAAATACAAAAAACCGCACTAATTTATGTTATCAAGTTTCATTTTAATTGAAATTCATCTTGCTTTTCAACGAAAGTGTACATTAAAACGTAAAGTCAAATTATAAGGCCTATCATTTTAATTAAAACCTCGATAATAATAACAGTGTGAAAGTATGACCACCGCTTCGCAAATGACACGCTTTATGTTTCGCGTTGCCTTGTGAAATATTTATTGGACGATATAACTTACGTAGGCTCTGCTTAGGCCATAATCTTTTCAAAAATATTACAATTTTCAAGACTTCCAAGGACAAATTCTGGACTGGTTTACAACACTTTCAGATGCATGAGTAGTTGCTTTTGGTGAATATGGTGGGACATGTTTTTGTGCTCTGCATCCCAAGACTCGGCTTGTATTTTTATTTACTTACCATGTCTAAATGCTTGAGATGATTATATGCTTATTTTTTTCTACATTTTATTAAAATCAAGAAAGAATAACAAGAAATGAGACCCCCCCTTGCGCACGACCCGAATGGAACATGGCCTTGGTGACTGAACGATTATCCAATCATATGCCTCTATTCGCCAGCCTCTTATTGTGCATGACCCTGTGACCCATTCGTGTGAGAAATGGCCTATGGTAGTTATGCAATTTTTTTAATCGTCCTGGGTAATTTGCCCGTTTGCATCATTTATACTTCTAAAATTTAACATTTTTACGTAGGAATCATTGTGGAAATTACACACAAGCAGGTAAACTAGGTCCCTCAACTCTAAAAGGTAAACTATTGCAGATTTCTAGGCTCGTTTTGAAACGTTTTTTGGTGCAAAATTTTGCCCTTTTAAATTCTTCCAAAAGTCATCTTTTTCAATTTCCTTTTCACTAAAATGAACCCTCAGAGACCAGGATAAAGATATATATTTACTTAAATGATGATAATTTTAAGCAGTAGTGATTTTTAGTGACGAAAACGGCGGTATTTCACCACCTCATTCAATGTTTACACGCCGTACAGCGTGCTGTCTACGGGGCGTGCGCAACTGCGCCAGTTGTTGGCGTGACCTGCTGGCTGACTTGGCCGAGCTCATCGGGCAAGCCTGCTTTCAAGTAACGCTACACAGTGGCAATGAACCCGGTGCCGTGCACACACTACCATTCATGAAGCTTCATATGCAGCAAAATCTGATATCCGTACCTCAAATCCGTACTTCCAAAGCTCAACACAAAACCAGAGGTTAGGCCTACCAAACAATTATGGTCACAAACTCCTTAATTCTTTAACGCATAGGGCCCTTGCACGGAATTAAATGTATTGAAGGACTTTTGTTTGGCCCTCCAGATCATCCAAAGGAGGATGCGAAGAATACAATGAATGCACCTGGTTTTCAACTGAAACATTTCACTATTTCTACAAGTGATTCCTTTGTATTCTCTGCATGAATGGGTTGTTCTGAGGCAGGTTGGCCAAGATAACCTCTTGACCTGCCGTGCAAGTGCTCCTATAATCCGATCATGTAATTGGTATTTTGTTGACATTCAAATTCAACAGTATATTGCGATATAGACCGAGTCCGCGATCAATCATGGAAATTATAGTAAATCACAGCCGATCCCCGTAACAATTTTCACATTCGTTCATACACTCCGTTTGGAGCTTCAGCGGTTTGCGAATATTGCCAACGCCTCGACAGCAAAGGAACATAACAACGGCCACATAATGCAATGCGGCACACAGCAACAGCTCTTGATATGTCCGATAACGTATGAGATGGCATAGCCTTGTGGCAGATGGCATTGGATGGGAGAACAAACCAAGTTGGTGCAATCACCCCTGGCGGTGCCCGTGGTGTCACCAATGTCTTAAGTCCGTTGTTGCCAGGTAATCGACCAAAGTTCAAACATTGATTGCTCGGGCATTCTACGGGGAACTAAAACAGCCCAATTTATCAGAACTTTGAGAGCTTGCCCGTACCTCACAATTAACCAAATAGTCAGTATAAATGCGAACAAAGGTAATTTTGCCACCTTGACAACAATTTCGGACGGAACGCCCTCAAGCGGACAGCCACTAACTTAAATAGTCTTCCATCCTCTTTGAGGCGGAAGACTAAAACAATCAAGAGAAAAGATAAGTTTTTGAGAAGTGATTTGAAGCTGTTGACTGTGGGTGGCAGAGCGGATACTGACTTGGATCATGTTCCATTGCTTGGATCAGCTCCTGAAAAAGCCCTATCCCACAGCACCCTTGATGTCTTTTTGGAACCATGAGGTTAAGACTGTGATCCGATGTGTGGTAAAGAGCCTTGTTGTGGTCTCTTACGGTAAGTACTCTCACCATTACGCGGTGACAGCCCTTCAGGGATTTA
This sequence comes from Ophioderma brevispina, assembly GCA_023653785.1. Lineage (NCBI taxonomy): Eukaryota > Metazoa > Echinodermata > Ophiuroidea > Amphilepidida > Ophiodermatidae > Ophioderma > Ophioderma brevispina. The sequence continues at coordinate 6,748 of JAMKCH010051363.1, forward strand.
TAAACTACAGAAGAGTTTTGAATTTAATGCGATCCTTTATGCGCATCCAGTGAAGATCTTTAAGGCAAGGAAAAGACTAATGGAAGAATGTCTTGGTGTCAAAAAAACAAGGCGGGCACATTGTTTTGAAGCCACTGTAGCCGATCAATGTTTCCTTCTGCGCATATTGTTAAACAGTAACTTACAGTCCTCAAGGCGTGCCAAATCATGGCTCTTACAATGTTGGCGCATGTTTCCTGATCGATAATTTGCAATTCTGTTAAATTGCAATTTGCCAATTGATGGTTTTACAAAGGTTGGGTAATATGTTGGGATATGTTTAATTCCTGATTAAAGACAAAACCTAAGTTCGCACAGAGGATTTGTGGAATAATTTTCATCCCAATGTGGAAGTTGACATCTTGTAACTTGGTTTTGTGGTAATGATGAAGAAATAACAAAGATTCTGTTTTGTCGGGTTAAACTTCCATTGTTTTCACTTTACCGAGCATAGAGTCCTCTTTACAGGTTCAATATGATATAAAAATCTCACTTTTTAGGTAAGTTGGGGGGGAATGAGGCTGGGATCACAAACTGCCCCTGTACTTTCCTATCTTCAATAGTGTACTGACTGGGGGAAGCAGTTGCTCCCCCAGCCATGCTTTTTTATTAGCTGGTTGCCGGGCGATTGTAACCTATGGTCCCCGATTTTTGGTCCCGATATGCCAGAACAAATGGGACCAGACGGCGCCGGTCTTTTCCTCTACTTTGTCGCCCTGGGTCTGGTTTCAAAACACTAACTTATTTTTCAGTATTAGATTACTGAAGTCCATTTTCACCAAATTATCCTGTTCGTCAGTAAAAAATCCAGTTTATAATTCCAGTACTCTGCTGCTTCTTTTAACGGATGATGGAAATCCTGTGTTTTTTTGAGTGTCCCGTTGTATGGCCTTCCACATAATCACATGGTGCGCACTTGGCAAGAGAGAACAATTTTATGTTGTCGTTAAGAATTCCTCCTTCCTCTCCTCCCATAAAAGGGAATCTTAAACAATTGGCAATTTTGAAGCAACTGTGGACATCCTATGAGCTTCTGACTGTTTTTTCTTAAACTATGATGGCCGATCCTGCCCCAGATCGGTATTGCCGATCTCCGATCATAAAAATTGTTGAATCGGACCGATCGATCCCGATTCAGATTAATATTTTGTAAATTAGCAATCGCGCCAAAATCGCAAGTGAAATTCCACTCCCTATCACCATTTACCCTCTCCGAGTTGAAACAATATCATGTGACAGTCTATGGTGCTATTTTACGTCAAATCAGTGCTCGATCTTCACTTACCCGCAGCCAGTGATCTATTTGTTAACTAAATAAACAACATGTTTTCTGTTATGTTGATTTAGCGCGTGCTATTGTTCAAATCAATTACCCCCCACTGTGCAGCTATTTTGTTATCAAGCGTGGCCACGTGGCACTGTGTTCGGAGAGGTCCTACTCAGCGCCGTTGGGTCTGGCTCAGTGAGGTTTGTTTACCGCTAAGTCGTGGGAATTTTGTGATAAAGTTTATGTTTGAATGTTACATTGGGGATTGAAGCGCTGATTTTTCAAACTTTAAATAATGTTTGAAGAGTTAAATATTATCAAATGAGCAAAACCATGAATTTTAATGACGAAATAATGAGCCAGCATTTACATGATTACTAGGAAAGTCTAGTGCTGTAATCGATTGTCGCAAGTATCGATTGTCGCTATATTTTTAAACTCCCACATGCGATACACAACACAAAATGGTACGCAACTCGATATAAACGACATCAAGGCAAATAATAAAACGCTTGACAACTCACCTATCAGACAATGAAATCGCCTATTCTTCCTGCTTGATTATTTTTAAATTTATCGGTCACCAGCATACTAATACATCACTGAAATAAACCTCGGCAGCGAACTTTTGAAGAATTCTTTATGTATTGTTAACTATTTCGCACACAAACATTACAGAGACAATGGTATTTCGGAGTTCATATCCCTTCACACGTGATCTGCAATTGCCAATAGCGTACGCCGTAATTGTACTGTAGCAGATGTTAAAAACAAATCGGCTTTGTGTAACATACTGCACGTATCGCTACGATTTACGAAACACAAAGCTTTCGTTTGGAAAAAGTATCTGACACGTCTACTGATCACCGAAAAATATTTGTCTCTAAATCTAATTAGTTTTTTTATTTTGGATAGGGACAAATAAAGAAATTGTTGGGAAGTTGCGTGTAAATTACAGCGCCATTTCATTCAAAGTGCCACTTCTCCATAGGGGAATTTGTACAGATGCAGCGGCAGACTAGTTCTCGGTTTATGCTGCCATTTTCTGCGCATCACAGGGACGAAAATGTTTTTCAGATGAGGTCACGGATCTGTTTTACATTTGGCTGATTGGCTAGCTGTAATTATGGACGATAAATTGATTTTTTTTTTTTTTTTGATTGGCTAACGTGGTAAGGCGGCACACTTTCAAAGTACTTGCAATTATGACTGGAGAGTCCTGTGATTTTAGCACATTCATCCGGGGTGCATGCCCGATAACTCCTAATATTATCATGTATATTTTTGACAAATTGAAGTATTTAAAACCCAATGATCTCAAATTCTGCCAACGCACTCATAATAGTATGTAGTCCTGTTTGTGACTAAACATACCCTTGCATGTATAACCCTGGACGTAATCAACTAGCTTGTCTTATACCAATTCGGTGCCCGCCCATGAGTTGGATGTGTTCATTAGTGCTGTTTGCACAAGGCTGAAGAGGAGCAATGTTGTTTTTTATTTTACATAATGTGATTATCGATGAGTTATCGACATTCGGTGTTTTCTTCCGACATATCGATACACAGAAAGTTTATCGATTACAGCAATGGCTGCAATGACTACTTGCGGCCGCGTATCCAGGGAGGGGGCGGAGGGGGGCCGCGGCCTCCCGGTAATTTCTGTCAAGTCCTTGCAAATCATCCCTTTTGAGCTTTTGGACCAGTTTCACAGCCTTTCAGCCCCCGTTAATTTGACATTTTTCAAATCCTGGATCCGCCCATTGACGTGTACGCATGCCTCATTTCCGTCTGTAGATTTTGATGGAATTCATGTATTTTGGTAGGACTTTCCTCACCCGCAGAAAAACCTCCCGTTTCAGAGTATTGCGTAAAATACGAAAAAGTAAAAAATTACTACATTGTAACAACAACGGATCTTTTGCGGTAAAATTATGGCAGCACTTTATAATGTACGTAATTGTAAGTAGTCACATAGAAAATATAAATGGTAAGCTTTAAAAATCTGTTGTATTTTACGTTAACTTTGGGTTTTATTGTCAAGTTTTGGGGACGGTGAGGTAATCGTAGCTGATGACTTTTACCCGATTCCGATTCAAAGCCGATTCGACCAAACATCGGGAAGATTTCCGATCTGCCGATCAAGATCCGGCCATCACTACTTCAAATTCTGAAGAGATTTCAATACAGAGTCGCAACCTTAATTTGTGAACATGATTGGTCAGGTAGCCCTGGAGGTCCACACGGCTTACCGTTCAAATCGGAGGAAGAACGGAAGATATGGAAATCATCGTGAAACTTTGGGAGGAGTATTGTTGTGGGAAAACAAATGGTGATATATGAAAGATCTATGGTTCAACAAGTCTAACCAGGTTGAACATGAGAGTTTTGACAAATATGTTGTTAGGGCTAGAAACCTATCTGCCCATGTGAAGATGGAACTATAGTAAATGACTTGATTAGGGACAGGGTTGTAATGGCGTGTATTAGGGATGACGAATAACTTAAATATTTGCTGAAGTTACGCTAAGTTGACGCTTGAGAGCTGCATTACGATGGTAACAAAAGTGCAGAGGGCAACCGCCAAACAGGGCAAAACATGTCCACTCTAGTTCTGCTAACAATCAGTCCTCAGATGTCAGTTATGTCAGAAAACAAAAACATGACAAAGCCAGGAAGTAGTATACAATCTAAAACCTGCAATTCTGTGGTCTATCTCACTACTGGGGTACAACTGTCCAGCACACAACAGAAATGTAAACTTTATGGCACACAGGGCCCTATTGCTAGGAAATGCAGTGAACACACTCAAAGTTCATAAACCCAATAAAAAATCTAAAAAACCTAGAAGGAAAATATACAACCAAACCAAGCCATGTTAAGCTTTGGAGTCTGAATTCAGAGTCACCAGACCTCAGAAGATTATAGTTATACTTCTTCAGAGGTAGAGTGTTCTTGGATTGACTTGCACGTACAGGCAAGGAAGACAAAAACGATGCACTGAATTATGTCAATGAGAATACTAAATCACAAGTGTCTGGGTACGAAACAGTGCCCTCATGCATTCAACAGGAGTCATGACCAGTGGTTATGCAAGTAGATTGTGGCGCTACATGACTCCTTGCCTGAAAATACGTGCCATCACTGAGTGCTGCACAAAATCAGATAAGAAACGGGCGCATGTCACAATACCCAACTTGGTCCGGTTCTTGCACCTGTAGTTGCACCTCAAAACCCTACAACCACTGGTAAAAAGTACTTAGTTCCTTTTATGTGTTGAAGGGCTCCCACAAAAACTCCCCACTGATAGGTCAAAAAGCAGCACAACACATGGAGCTTATCACTGTTAACCGTGAAAACATAGCAAGAGACGTGATGACATTGAGCATGAGAACACCGACAGCAGATGTCACATCTTCGCCAGAGACACCAAATAAATCTTCCAACTTGAACCATGATGTTTTTCAATGGTTCTGCGGATGTAGCCCGGAGCAGTTCACACTACACGTGGATTTAAAGCGTGCCACCCCATGTCGCACCCCCGCATAGAGTAACCGTTTGCCGTACAGCCAAAGCGAAACAGAACTATAAGAACTTTTAAAAGGAAAGGGGTAATTGAGAGAGTTTCAAGAACCAGTGGCCTGGTGTTCCGCCTTTGTTTGTGTCGAGAAGGCAATGTAACCTTCGCTCTGTATCGACCCTCAAAACCCTCGCTGCGCATAAAACGCAACTACTACCCTCTCCCTGTCATAGAAGACATCCTGCCAGAATTGGACGGTTTTAAAGTGTCAAGAGCCGTTTTGAAGAAGGCTCTCTCCAGTACCAGCTAGATAGCGAGTCCTCAAAGTTAACAACGTTCCAGTCGCCCTGGGGAAGATGGAAATATCTGCGGATGCCGTATGCATAAGCCCTGCCCCTAAACTTTTTCAGAAAGCTGTATCAGTCGCTGGATGGACTCACAGGCATACACATAATCGGGATGATGTATTGATTCACGGGCCTTGGAGGCGAACCACTTGCAGCAGCAACACAAACCATGATAAGAACATGACGGCATTCCTTGAGCGCCTGCCGCAAGATGAACATTAAAACTAATAAGGACAAATGTGAGTACAAGCTGGAATCAATACACTTAATGGATCTTGTCTTGACACCACACAGTTGCAATCCGATCCCAGCAAAGTCCAAGCTATATCAACATAAAATCCAATCAAATTCAACATGCCAACACCTGATTCACCAGCAGCTGTACAGAGATGGCATGGTGGTTTAAAAGACCTAGCAAGTTATTCCAGCATTGTCACAGCTGAATGAACCCTTACGTAAGCTACTCACCAAGGAATACCACAGGAACTGGTCTCTGGACGGTTTTTTCCCCAAAAACAAAGCCTTGATAATATTAAACAGGCAAGTGTCACAAGCACCAGTTCTCAATATTTTGATATTGATTGCCCACAATGAGGGACAGGGATGCATTGAGCAGGCCCCTCGGGTTTGGACTCCGGTTATGAATCCTAGCAGAAGGCCTGACAGCCGCAGAAAGAACACTATTCTCACATCGAGAAGGCAAGAAGTTTTGGCCCCAGTCTTTGGCTTTGAGCGACATCACATGTTATTACTAGTGCGCAGGAGAATCCTTCTGGACAAGACCATAAGCACTAGTGAAACATCAGCAGAAGCCCCTAGCATATAAGCCGCATCAAGCGGACTCAAACGTCTCCTCATACGAATCCGGCAGGTTATGACGTGAGATCCGCTATTAAGCAGGTTCTGAGACACTTAGCAGACACTTTGTCGATAGCTTTTGACACAGGTCACAGCCCAGTTAAACAAGAAACAGAAGAGTATCCATTCACCGACCTAATTGCAGTAGCTATCTGACGAAACAACTGACCTGAAATACAAACCGCAATGATCCAGCTCTTAAGACAGTCAATGGTCTCATCACTACTGGGTTGGCCAACGTCAGAGTAAAGTCCCACCTGAAGCACAACCATATTTCCCTACAGACATGAACTGTCCATAGTAGACAACATAGGCCTTAAAGGAGACAGATGTGTATAGTCCCCAGGTCAGCTCGCGAAGCCATTCGCGAAGAACGTCACAGTGCTCACCTAGGAGTTGAAAGTATTATGCTCAGACTTGCACGAGAGACGCATGGCCGAATTAAAGACTATTTGGCGCCAAGTGTGAGATTTGCAACATTGTATCAAAATGAAAAGCCCAAGAAAACCACCCATCAATCATGAATTCCCGAGTGACATGGCAGAAACAGAAAATCGGTTAGTGACTATGACTGTTGATTGTCATGATTATTTAGGTACTGTGATGTATTTAGATGATTTTGAATTTGGACAACATGACCACCCAAAGATGCAAGAGATGCAGTCATTAAAACGCCTCAAGAGATTTTTCCAGACATGACGTGCCAATATCGTTCAGAAGCAACAATGGACCACCATTTAACTCTGCGATTTCAGCAAGTTCACAAACAGAAGAATACAAGTTAACCATCACACCATCAGTTCGCGGAATATCCCAATCCAAATGGGACGGTTGAATCTGTGGTGAAGATCGACACGAAGAAACTTGTGTTGCACGACCACATACGCACAGACATCAATAGATCATTACTTGTAGGCGCACCACCCTACAGCTGGATCTCAACAGCTCACCAGCACAGCGCATGTTTGGTCCGCCACCCAGAAAAAGAAATCCCTACCATTTGAGCTAAAGCCTACAACCCCCAAATCACCAAGAGTAAAGAGATACTAGAACTGAACATAGGAATTTGCGCGGTTATCGGCTTTCGCGCTCGCTATATTCAAAGAATATAAGCTGTGGGCCGCCCCATGAACTTTGACCCTGGCACGCTGACCTTTGATCTCATCAACATATGAGGGATGTGGTGCCACCTTGACAAAAGTTTGGTCCAATTGAACTTCAAGTTTTCAATTTAGATCAATTTTACATTTTTAGCCTATTTTTCAACTCCTTGACCTCACATGAGCCCTTTGACCTTTCAACATGATCCTTGATCTCATCACATATGAGGGATCCCAAATTGCATCTATGGACAGACAAGTTTGTTCCAATTGAAGTTATAACTTCAATTGAGGTCAATTTTTAAAAAAACTTAGCAATTTTGACACACACAAAAACCACCCAAATACACACGCACAACGGATTGCTAAGTGGTTCTCCAGCTTTAGCTGGTGGCCCACAAAAAACAAAAGACGCAGAAAGCGCAGAAAGCATCCTTTGTCGCGGTTGCAAAAGCGGTTCCACCTCTCCAAAAAGGGACATAGTCATAATGAAACCAAAACCACACAGCAAAGAATGGAGAGAAAGCGAGCAGCACAGAAGTTAAATAAGATCCTACAGAGTTCAGACAGAAGATGGCGCGGGAATCGTTCGAATAGGCATCATCTCCGATTTCACTCTCACAGACAGGCTGCTTCACGCAGAGTCAAACTTCGCAAATAAGCGCACACAGACTGAATACCACACCCACTACTAAAGCAAATGACAACCGCTCAACAAGCCAAACGCCAATGATGAGAACTCAAAACCAGAGCATGATGTCAATAGACGTAGCCACAAGAGTCAGAAAGAAGGAAAAAACTGCCGCTACCTTCAATGATTATGTGCAGGTACAGACATTTTTAAGTAAAAGTACATTGAAACCCTAATGTTTTGGATTAAGCACATAGATGGCGTATCCTGGGGGGGCAAAGCGGGGCGCTTGCCCACGGGTAGCCAAAGGGGGAGCCAAAAAGAAGGAGGAGAAGAAAAAGGAAGGAAGGAAAGGGAGAAGAAAAAGGGAAAGGAAAGGGAAAGGGGGAAAGGAAAGGAAAAAGAGGAGGAAACAAAAGAAAATTAGAGATGGATGGGAGGAAAGGAAAAGAAAAAGTAGAAATAAAAAAGGGGGTAGGGGGAGGGAAGGGGAACGAGACATAAAGGGGGAAAAAAAGGATAGAAAGCTTATGGCACGAAAAAAAGGAGGAATCTGTAAGGGAAAGATCTAAGGAGCGCCCAAAATTAGGGCAAAAAATGTGCAAACAAAACATGAGAAAAGAGACGTAGAAAGAAGAACAAGAGTAAAGGAAGGGGCGCCAAAAAAAAATAAAGCAAAATAACATGCGATAAACGAAGGGGTGAAATAAGTTGGAAAGAAAAGTGAAAGTGAACTAAGGTGCAGCAAAAAATAAGAAAGGAAAAGAAAAACGGAAAAAAAAAAAAAAAAGAAAGGGTGTTTTTTTTTTAATAAATTAATAATGGTTGAGAAAAAGTTAAGGAATTAAAGGGGCGCTAAAGCTAAAATAGGCAAACGAATTTGGAGCTAACGAAAAATCACAGGGCGTCAAAAACTGAAACAAAACGAAAAGTTGTTGAAAATAGTTCAAAGAAAAAGGGACGCAACGAATGCAAAGGGGCCATCAAAAACAAAAAAAAAACAAACGGAAAAGGGCGGAAAAAAAATAAGGGAAAGGGGGGTGCCGAAAAGCCGCAACTGAAATGGCAAGAAAAGGGGGGGGATATAGAAACAAATAATGGGGCGTCCAAAACCGAAAGGCTTCGGAAAGAATGAAATGTTTCCACTTTCGTGAACTAAAAAAATGTGTTTAGTGTGTCGGAGGGGGCCCTGAGAGCAATCTTTTAGGGGACCCTGTCAGCAGTGCTGACACTGATGATCTTAATCCGGCCAATGGGGGGGGGGTGCCGAAAAAAACTGTCAATTGCCGACAACAAATTTCAAAAATTTTCCGGATCGCTGCGCTCGGGCCGATAACTTTATTTCTATGGATGTTATGCAGCATATTCAATAAGACGTGGAATGGGGTGACATTTTCAATTCCAAGGGGCACCACCAAAAGCTTCATCGTCCGTTTGCCCCCCGGGGGTATGTTCCTGGATACGCCTTGCCCTTAGAGTGCTGTGTGTTTTTAGCAGTTTTCTAATACCCTTGAGAGACTGAAAGCATGCAATTCATGCCAAAAACTTTTGAGAAAAGAAAAGATAAAATACAATATTAAAAAAAAGAAATGTTTTTTATTTGTCAAAAAAACATTCAGAGTTGTTGAAAGAGTCTTGAGAAAATTAGAGTAGCTATTCGTTTCATTAACCAATAGTAACGGCCACAAAGTTCCAGCACACGTTTAGGCTATTGGGCCCCCACACTTTAGGCACAATTTGGCTTTGATTTCTGTGAAAATCCTGATAGGTCACATTCAAAATCCAAGGTCAACTTTCTTTTCTTTATGGGAAAAGGAAAGGGAGAATGTAATTTCTTACACTTAGTGTGAAGTAATTCAACACAGCCAGAAACAAATCAATGACAGTCAATTATTACAGGTTAAGGTTGGTTTATTGAAAGTGGTGTATGGAAAGCATTAAGTCGGGGTCATCCTTATCCAGCAGAAAAACTCGAGTACGCGTAGTGTGGCATCAGGCCTTCTCATCAGGTCGAAGGCACCTGTAGGGGGCCTACCTTAGCAGGAGCAGGAAAATCCTGGGGAGGCGTCGAAGAATCGCCTCCTGAGGGTGGTGTGAAGATTCTGACGAAGTAGTTGAAGCTGATGGCGTTGATGATGAAGTTGGTTGGGGGTTCAGTGGGGGGAATTGGTAACTCCGCTGTAAACCTCACTAGCCCTTTGTATCTATCTACAGGTAGTTCCTGTTGTGCTCGCGAGGTTGTCATCTATTAAACAAATTCTCAGTTCCAGGGAATAAACCATTTATCCATTCACAACTGTCACTAGGCAGGTCTATCACAGTGTCCATGTCTAGTCCTGGCCGTCCCTCGGGGGATGTTAAGCTATGGCACTTTTCAGATTGGCTCATTAACCTGAGTGATGGGGACTGAGATGACCTGCTTGCGACGGTGGCGGTGGACACCCAGGCTGGTTTGGGTGCATCGTAACAACTGTGCTACAAAGCCCACTTTCCCTGTCACTAGGGTGGTAGGCCTTCTCAAAGTTGAAGGCAACATCCTTAAAAGTCCGTGATTTTAAAGTCTCCAATGACGCGATCCCAGCAGGGCAAAATGGTGTTACCATTAACCAGATGCAGATGACGCTTGGAAATGGTGTAATCAGGCCAACCTGAGGATACGGTAGATGAACCTTAGGCCTACTTGGCCTGCATTTTTGCCTGGAGCACACCACCACTTGTCCTGACTCCAAGTCGGTAGTTCCGATTAAGTTGCCTATTTACTGACAGTTCTTGAATAGTATTTCCGTGGCTTGTGTTTGTCCGCGACATGTCTATGAAGACTTTTGACGTGTCATAGGATCTACCACAGACCTTACATTGAAGGAATATAAAATTTCCCCATGACGATAGGCTTACTCATGTACTTGATGGTCAAGATTCGGATGCACCTGGCGACGGACATTGCGTGCCAAAGCTTATATACCAGAGGCTAGCTGGCTAGCGACGCCGTCCAGGCAAGAGCACGGGAAAAAATGCGTCGCCGCTCGCCCCACCAAACAAGCCTAGCTAGCATATACAAGAATATTATAAATCATAAATAAAAATGGTATCACATGACTTACAGATCATATCTAACTTACCAAGAGTTTTAAACACGCATTAGAACGAAGAAGAGAAATTTCACCCGGTGTTGTCACCACAAACTTGCAACATTTACACCGTGGGCTTCATTGTTTACGTAGCAATCTTGCTCAAATAGCCCGGGGTAGTATGAGCCTGCTATATGCATACGGCTGTATGTCGTCATGCTGATTTGCCGTAACGTGGTAACCCTACATAAGAAAACAGTGTATATTAAATTAATCTATTTTGTTCTTTTAAAGAGACAACTACAAGGACGACGTACAGTATGGCATAAATCTAACTGTATGCAAAGCAATGGAATTGCAGGGTGGGTATCAGCCCGATCTACTATCTATCCAACATTAAGGCTATTTACAACTTCTCTGCAAGTTCACCATTTCAGAAATATTATGTGATGGTATCAACTTCTTTGTACCCAATTCTGTAACCAAGTCACAGTGAAATACCAAACTCATTGTTTTGATAACAAAATTGCCAAACCAGGACATGCCAATAGGATCTATTAAATTTCTTCATACCATACAATGTCATCTTCGGTCAGCCCGAATCAAGATGATTCAATTATAACAAAAGCGGTCCGACCCTCAGTCCTATTGTGAACGCGACCAGCAAGTTTCTCTACTTTCATCGGAACTTCTATCACATTAATTATGAACCCATTGCTGCAACATCTCAGCAATAAATATACAATGGCGGGATTTAATCGTTCATATCCACATATCGCAATAATCAAATCGGTTGAATTCAAACATGTGAAGGATCTCTCACAGAAACAATCTCTTCAATTCTGGGATAGCACCCATTACAAAATCCTTTGATTTCGGCTTGTGGAAGCCGCACACTCGATTGCAAATCGAGTGCTTGATCCAGAGTTTTAGGATTGTCTGAAATATACTGCCATAGAAATCCAGAATCATTGACTGACCATCTAGAACTGATCCTTGGCAAGGGACTATCTTGCACACTCATTGGCGCATCAGGAGACGCCAGTCTCGCCAAGACGGCGGAAGATTTGACGCCAATTCTGGCAGCGATTATTCTTTTGCATGGCTCTATTTTTCAATATGGTTTGCGGTTCAGATTCTGCTTTGTTCTTTCTGAATGAATCGCTGTCACAGTGCACTAACAAGAGCTGGATATGAGGTCTTCAAGTCTGGATCCAGATCATATCAGTACTGCTGCGCAGCACCTTGGAGGTGCTGGCCAAAATACATGGCCTTGTAGTTCATCTGTCCAGCGGATTATAAACGCCGGTACCATATAAAAGTGTGACAAGTAGTCTTGCAGTGGCATTGTACCGTCATATTCTGACGGTTTCACACATGGTTTTACCATGGTGTTTTGGCACTGATGTACTAGCACCTCTGTTGTGGTGCTGTACTCATCCCGTATGGTCGGGTTCATACCCGTGACAATCGGGAGTACGCATGGATAGGAGTATGAGGAAATTGGTTTCCTCATTGTTGGGGGAAAAATTACAAGAAACCACTGTGTCGGTCGTACTGATCCATCCCCATGTCACCTTACCAAAGTGGATGGCCTAATTAGCATGCACTAAGCCATCCACATGCCTGCCATATCATTGGCAGACTGGCCATCATGAAACTGATTAGAGGTTTAAAAACAGCGCGCTAAGTTGTTTTGAGGTTATGATTTGGATCGGCGGTATTGTTTTGGTTCGAGGGATTGCCCGAGGGGGGGCGCCAGCCCCCCGAGGGAAAATTCCGAACTGCTGTAACTATAAACTGTAACTTGCTAAAAAATCTGTGGTTCGGTTTCGGTTTCCCATACAGAAAATTCCCATACAATGCATCACTCTTTATGGCAATGCAATTCTCACCCCTATTTAAAAAATGAACGAGTCCTATGAGTGCATTTTAAATTAAGGGGTTTCCCCCCCCTACGTCATACGGTTGACAAACAAGCTTTTGACCACTTAGGAATGCGGGCTTCTTATAATACATTTTCACTAGATTATGCAAATCGTAACAGATTAGATTTATTCCATGGTTATGGGGCCACCACCAAGGATTAACGGTATTTTAATGATTTGTGGGAGTTTGCCCGGGGAGTTTGTAAGAAGGAAATTCACATGGAAAGGGAACGTTTTACCAAGTAAAGTTAATGTTTATACTTGTTTGAAGTGTATATCTATGCAAATGGGAAGCTGAGACATCGTTCTGGAAACAGCATGTTTTAAGTTCAGATAAGGTGGACAAGTGATCATGGTGATAGCCTGATTACATGGCTTAGCCTTACCTTTAGATGTTTAGCCATGGCGTTGGGATCTACAAAATTAGTTAGGATTGTTGTACAACAAGTCTCTATCCAAGTGTTATGTGTGCGAGCTGAATATTGTATCTGGGTTAAAGCTGACCAGTGGAGCAGTAGATTTGACATGCATGCACTGCATTGGATGTGGAAGGCCTAGGCCCTAGGCATAGGGCAAGGCTATGCTTGGTCATGCTGTCTGGTTCATAAACGTTGTTGGTTCATTTGACATGTTTGCCTGCAGTGCCAGTGCAGCTCAGTGCAACACATTGTTCAGGTCACAGTTTATAAAACAGGTAGGTTGTTCACAATATCAATCAAGAAAAATCATGAAATACAGATAAGCCTTTGGGGGGCAGGGTTAAAATTTCGGCGAGAATCCGCGAATCAATTTCTCGCAAAAGATTCTCGTAAACTGGACTTGCGTGAATCAATTGATTCTGTAAAACTTAAACAAAGTAGTGAATTGATATTCCCCGCCAAACTTTGTTTTTTGAGCACTCAAGATGATTCACGCACACAGCGACGAAATTCTAACCCTGGGTGGGAGGAAGACAATTGCAATGTTTGCCCGATTTAAGTTTAGTTCTGTCACACTCAGTCACAATTAATAAAATTTCGATGAAATCGGCCTCAGAAGCCAAAAACTAGGTCATAGACTAAAAAATATTCATATCAAACACCATGACAAATTTTTAGTCTATGAGTATGAACATGAAAATACATTGCCATTGGGAAGGTAGGGTAAAAAAAAAATTAAGTTTTGAAACATCGTTCAATTATCAATCAACACTTTTTCAGGAATACCTTACCCAAAGTTCCATGTGCTCATCAAAATTGCAAATATGGTATGCTTGAGTCGTGAAAACCTTGTTGTATAGAGAAAAGTGAGGAGGGAGGGCCAGCGGTTCTTATTTTTTACGAATGGGACACTAAAATATGACCGTTTTCACCAAAAATTGATATTCACCAACTTTCAGCCCCATCAGAAAAAAATGGTGAGGGCCTTATTTTATTTTTTAAAGGTTTACAGGGAATATAGACCCTAGTTATTCTCTAAAATCACATATGAAGTGACTATGACTGTGGTTGACAATTAGGCCCATCGTACATCAACATTTCGTATGAAACATTAAAAAAAGGTTATAACCTTATCCCAAAGTGGGGAGGGAGGGCTAGCTACAAGAATATAATACTTTTTTATGCGGCCTTACAGTTACATGGGTTTGGTGTTAAGAGACAGCTGAGATTGAGAGATTTAAAATTAAGTATCAATCAAAAAAAGTGAGGGTGGGGCTACAAGAATAATTTTTTATTGCAGCTGAGATCTAAAAAATCAACGAAATTTCGGAACTTTAAAAAAATAACCTGAAAAAGAACCAGAGAAGTTCCCATCTTCTATTGATTACTTAGAATTGTCCTGCTGTAGGACTAGTCTAAAGCTAGTCTAGTACATTGGCATGGCATCAGGACAACTCGCCCCCTTGCAATCTCACACTGCAATTCGCCCCCCCCCAAAACGTATATGCCGGTGACAAGTCGCCCCCCAAAAACCGTATGCCTGCCAAGTCGCCCCACCAAAACAAAAAAAAAAACGTATTGCCCTCCTGCCAACTCGCCCCCCCCTTAGATATTGTATAGGTAAGTATTTTGAAAAATAAACGGAGTTGTTAGTGATAGCAATTACCAAAGCAAAGTTAGTTATTGTTCTCAAATTAGCAGAAATCAGGTCTATTACCAAGATCTAAAAACTTTCTCTCTTTTTATGTTGGGAATAGAAAAAGGTATTTATGGCGACAAATGTAAAGGAAATTACCATGTAGGCCTAACTAACTGTCGTTAAAACCGCAGTGAGAGTTAAGTTTGAGAGCAGGCAAAAACTAACGATGGGCTTTGTTAGATTATCTCAGATCCAACCAACTGGCCGTTTGAGAGTTGCTCAAAATCCAACAATTTTCACGTTTGAGAGTCTCTTCCTATTGAGGAAAATGTTGGCTGTGAGGGGTCAAAGAAATGGCTGAATGGATTTTACCCCGGGATTTCATCGATTAAATATCCACATCCGCGAAGTTTCATCGGGTTACACTGCACTCGCAAGCTTAGTATTGTCCAGCCTTGTCGATACCAATTATGTGTTTGTATGCGAGCT
>JAMKCH010051364.1:0-10672 GCA_023653785.1 Ophioderma brevispina
GCAGAAAACCTCTGTATTAGCCCATCCTCTGTTTGCACAGTCCGCCACTGAACCTCTCGTATTTGCACTTCTTTCTAGCGTATACATTGTGTAGGTTGCTCTTTAGTTCTCAGTGGATTTTCTAGAGGGAACACTATTCCATCAGGAATTTCCAGTCATTTGCCTTCTTCAGAATGTTGTTTTGGGTGGCTTTGTCTTATAGGGCGTTGGTAAGACTAATTTCGATAAAATTGTCCCATCATCTGTGCGAAGCTATTGGAGAGATGAGTTCAGATTCTTCTCAGTTGTTATAATTTGAATATAATAGCGTTTTCGACCAAAAATTTACCTGAAACCAATGGTTAATTTGGCAATACCGTGAGCTATTATATACTATAAATTTACTATGTAAGAGACTGTAAGTGTTCAAAGACACCTTACGCGGCATTTTTCCAGTCAGTCCCTCATTGAATCCATTGCTTTGAAAATAACATCGTCGCCTGGGCGGGGAAAAGCCTCATATGTGCATTGACCTTATGAGCAAAAACCTGCACATGTAGTAAAAACTGTAACATGACAACACTCATATGTACATTTTCGGTGATACCCAAACGCTAATGCCTTGCACAAGAAAGTTTTCCTTTTTAAATATATTTCGATAATTCCTTTCCAGATTCTGAAATAAACTGCCATATGATTTCGCCCATATGGCTTGAAAACAACTGGAATCGAATGGTGACCAAACATGCATTTCTGGGTTTTAGCACTGGGCCCCACTTTTACATATCGTCCGCTGGGCAGGAAAAGCCTCATATGTAATTCCAGAGGTCCATGCCAAACCTCATAGTAAAAATGGGCCACAGTGCTAAAACCTCATCTGTGCATTTTGGTCACATCGGTTTCTAGCTGAATTTCACGCCAAATATGATAGTAAAATCAATGGAACTTTCAAAATCTGGATGAAATAATACCTACCTAAATATATTTCCTACATAGTTTATATTATTTTAGAAAAAAACCAAAAATTCAGTTTTTGGTGTCTCTCCAAAATGTTACAATGAGTTTTTGGCCTGTAAGGTTTTTACTACATGTGAGGATTTGCTTTTAAAGGTCAAAATGCACAATGAGGTTTTTCACGCCCAGCGACGATATGTAACTCTGGAGTTAACATATGAGGTTTTCCTTCTTTCTCCCGCCACGCGACTGTCAAACTCACTTTTGACATTAAAGCTATTTGCGTGGTATTGCTCATCTGCCAAACAGGTGGAAAAATATGACCGATTAACTTTTATGATTGTCTGGGCAAGTGAAGAATATCCAGATCAGCGGCACAAGCTTCACGGAACAATATACTCATGGAGAAGACGCAACGTGAGAACTGACAACATTAAAGTCTGACTCGAGATTTCGAATATTATTTTTTGTTAATAATAAAAAACAGTCAACTATAACTAAGATAGTAACCTACCTAAAATGTCCAATTCCTAATTTTGAGATTAATCGGATTGTTCGTTTGGATGCAGTAAACATTTATGTGTAGTATTATGTCCCACTAGGATACTGTTTATAACAAAAATTCGATCCTGCTTTTATAACAAAGTTGTGATTTTCTATATGACAGAATTCGATTTGATCTTAGCCATTTCACACAGTCAATTTAGTATGTTGATAAGCATTATGTACATGCAAAAAACACGAAAAAAAAATTTTTTTGAACTTGAGGGCGCCCTCCTCAGGAATCTCTGAGTCGGCCTTTAAAGCCTTTTACATCGATCACAAAAACACGTCCAAGGGAACCACTGCAAGAAGAAATGGACATGGACTCTGCCGTATAACAAAAATCGAAACTTGAGTTTCCATCCATACAGAGGGCCATTCGCCATCAACTTTCACAACGACGGCTACTAAAGATAGGAAAATTTTTCATTGGTATTAGCTCTAAATTATGACAATTACAAGATTTTATATAAGGAATTCCGCGCGATAATATGTAGATACTTTTTAACACCATAATAGAGTTTCGTAATTGATTTATAACAAAAAGACGTGGCAACGCAATTTATTTTCATAGTTCGTCGGTAATATTCATTTTGGTCTCATTAACTTAAGAAATCTGTTTGACAATTTTTCCCCCTTTTTTATTGGCATTTAGTCTTTTTTCCAAGTTAAAGTTTTGAATTCTTAACTTATCTACTTCTTTTTTGGCATCGACCAGACTCTTTATAGATATAGATGTGAGGTGTATGTTTTATAAGCTTCTTAAATAATGAAGCCAAGAAATGTACTTTTATCCAAATGGAAATAGTCTACGAAGTCCTATATTTGTAAAGTATGTAGTGTTTTTGCCAGGAGTATACAACTCCGTCCAAATAGGTTTGCTATAATAACCTTCCTTGCCGGATAGGTTTATTCATTACAACTTCGGTAATTTTTCGTCAGAGTACACATTGTGGGGCGGTGCATCCTAGCAATTTTTTCTGTAAATCCATGGGTTTGTTCCATGTGATAGACACATCGTAAATAGAGCCATAACCCGATGATTAGAGCATTAGGCGATTGATGCATAAATCCCGGGTATTGGTATTATATTGTTATTTACATCAAGATTTAAAGAAGTAGTTCCAATAGGGGTTGCCGTTTGGCCAGGTCGCAATAAATGTCATAACCTATGAACAATCGATGCCTGAAAAACGATTAGTTTAAAACTTTTGTTTGTCATGGTATCAAAATAGTTGAAATAATCCCATTTGACATTATTATGGACGTCATAGTTAACCTCGTCTACCGAAGGGGGGGGGTTACCACCCCCCTAGGTTTTTTCCCCTGCTCGGCCTTGCTAAAAACCCCTTTTTTGGTGCCAAGATTATTAATGTAATTGTCAATTTGACATGGTCAGCTCCTTTTAATCAAAAAACAAACATCCACCGGCGGTTATAGGTAGATACAGGGTGATCCCAAAGTGATCGATAGGGGGGGGGGGTGGTAAACACCCCCCCTCCGGAAGAGCAAGTGCCACATGCCTAACACCACACAGGAACATACATACACTTGATTTTGGAACCATAGATAGCTTGGTCCTCTTCTTTCCTTTGATTACCAAAGAGTACCAAAATGCTTAGCATTTACTCACAATGACGTCATAAAGTAGCGAGTCAGAAAACTTGCCATTTCCATGACACACACAGTGAAAACTCAAGTTTTCGCCAAAAAGGTTAGAAATAGCGTTCATCGTTTTTTGACTCTACTGATGGGAAATGACGGTTTTAATAAAGGATCATTTTAGAGCTATAATAGGTGTTTGAGTCGATAACATTGCGAAATATCATTTTCCACTCTATAGTCAGTATTTCGTACTTTCCTCAAACAATGACGTCAGGTACCGTTCATTATGGGGATGTTAGTACTCTATTTTTGTACCATAAAAGACGAAACTTCTAAGCTATTCCTTTGGTACCAAATTTACAGGAAACGGGTTCAGTAACGAAAATCACAAGAGGGGGGGGGGTGGTAACCACCCCCCTTCGGGAGTTTTGTTACAAAAAAAATGGCTCAGGTAGACGAGCGGTTAGGAAATTGGAAATACTAGTTAGATATAGGGTAGAAGGTTTTTTATCGACATGAAAGTGACAGGAGGAGATTTTTGAGGATTACAAATTCTCTCAAATGACTGATCGGTTGTAGACCAACCTACAAGAACGTTTCGAACGGTTATTGAACAAAACAAGCACGACGTTAAACAGCAAAACTGGTTTTAACTGCCTGCTATCCCAATCGTCCCCTATAGAAAACAATGCTTTGAATTATGTCGTGCACGACACAAATTATAAATCATCATCTTATTACCTAAAAATTACGGTGTATCGCTTCAGGTGTTGATCCATACATTGGAACGCATTTCAAATATGCAAACACAAACCAGGCGTTAGAACAAAATGAATGTAAATGTTTGGTTAAAAGTAGCCATTACCTATCGTGTGGAAGTGGCGTGGCCTAATGATTGAGAGTTTGCCTTTGAGACTCAAGGTCACAGTAAATCTCAGTGAGGATACTAGAGAATTATTTAAGGTTCAAATTCTGGCTTTATTTATATAGGAGATATTGATTAAAACCAGAATACTGCTCTCCTCATGGGCCTCAATTTGAGAGGGAAAATGAACTATGAAAGCTCTCTCTGCGGCCGTTGTAAGGTAGTGTTATCCCTGTCAAATTGTTCGTTCTTCTTAGAGTGGTATGGCGCAAACCTAAAATTTCATGGCCGTATTTTTTAGCCAGAGAGTGTGCATCTATATTCTGAGCTCTGGTTATTTGTTGATGACTTTGTAGAGCTCTTTTGGACATTTGGCTGGAATGCGGATAGTGGGGGTTTTTCAATCATTTTTGCATTTTTTTGCATAGATAATGGACCCTTTGGGTATGTTTGGAACGTGTTTCCATCCATTCTTAGAAATGTTTAGCGTTCATCTCGTATGATAATCCCCTGTTGCGTTTTTGCGACAAAACCGGAGTTTGTATATTTTTTAATCTTTCCCTGGAAATTGCCAGCGCACGATAGTGTCAAAAAATAAAATCCAGTGTGCTCTTGGCCGTATTCGAACCGGCGACCTTCGTATTACATGCACAACGCTCTTACCAACTAAGCTATCAAGCCAGTGTTAGTAAAGGAGCGATAAATATTATCTATAGGTGTTACGTTAGAAAGGTGTCTTTCGCTTTCCTATATAAAATCGTATATAAAAAGTAGTTAAATTTAAAAAAAATCAAATATAAAATCGTATATGTAAATATACCGTTCTGATGCTATCCGCTTGGTACATGAAAGTATGAAAATACTGAATATAGGATGGAATTTGAGCTACTCAAAAATAGTATTATAGCACTAAAACGCTCTCATGATAGAAACCTAGTCATTTTCCATCAAGTAGAGCCAAAAACTTTTTTGGCGAATAATTGATTTCTCCCCTATTCCACACAGTGTGTCTATGGAATTTGACAGTTTTGATGACGTAATTGTGAAGTAATGCTAGGCATGTTGGTACTCATTTTGGTATTATTGGAACGAAGATGACCATAGCTATATTCATTGGTACCAAAAAAGTGTCCGTGATATTCATGTGTAGTGCTAGGCATGTTGGTACTTCTCTCCCGAAGGAGGGGTTCTTGCCCCCCTCACCCTGTATCTTACCTATACCCTGGTGGATGTTTGTGTTTGGAAGAAAAGGATCAGAAAATGTTGACAACTGCATAATAATTTGGCACCAAAAAGGGGGTTTTAGCAAGCCGGAGAAAAAGTCAAATGGCCGAATATGAAGGCAGTATTGCTAAAAAGTTGTTAATTTGTACAACGTTTCCGGTAAACCCTTTATCAAGTACAGAGAAAGATGCAAAATAGTCTTTCTACTACTATATATTACAAGCCTACAGATTCACATATATGTGTTATACTCATCTAGTCATTCGACAACATTTAAGAAAGTACTCCATTCCGTAATGCTCAATTCCAACGTCTTCGTAGAATATGTAGCAACTAGCAATGATCACGACTACATCATTAAGTTGGACGAGATGGCTTCATTTTTTTGCACCCGTAACTACCCAGCTAGAGTGATTGACTCCGCCTTACGGAAAACCCGTCATATGAACAGAGCAACCGCTGTCCAACCATCAACTGCTTCTATTGACAATGAAGATCGCATTCCCTTGGTTCTCAACTACCATCCTAGTAATTCTTAAGAACTATGATCTTCTTTGCACTCATCCATCTACCAAGCACATCTTTACCAAGCCGCCTATTACGGCGTATCGGCGTGAGCGCAATATCAGAGATCAAGTTGTACGTGCCTTTGACCCACAACAGTCTTCTGGTATGCTTCCTTGTGACAGACCTAGATGCAAGACTTGTGCGCACATTCTTCATTCTACTGCGATTATTGGATCAAATGGCGTTCGACATTACATTATCCTCCTCTTGTACTTCCAAGAACTTGATCTACGCTATTGTGTGTCGACGATGCAATCAGATTTATATCGGAGAAACTAAAACTCCCATTTTGTTCGTTTTGCTGATCACCTAAGATCGATCAGAAGCAATACAGCTGGCAAACCGGTTGCCGCTCACTTTAACAGTGATCATTACACCATTGATGATGCCCAAATTACCGGCATTCTTGCTACTTCTGGAAATTCTGATAAGGACCACCACAAAGCAGAACAATCTCTTAATAGTGCTGTAGCACCAGCCAGTTTAGGAGACTGGTACCGGGGCCGGAATAATAACATTTGTCATCATAGCTAAAATTGACCGTAGGGATGTGGAGTTCATGAAAACTGGTGATGACAAAATTAAAAGTGGTGGCAATTTGTATACGACGCCATTTTCCAAAATTGAAGCCATCTTAAAGCTTAAAACACCTAAGAAGAAAATTTTGGTGTAAAAAATGTTTTTTCTGAGTCAAGGAGTTCAAAACAATTATTCCGCAAACTATAAAATGTTGCATGTGCCGATATTTTACAAGATGGCTGACATTTTAATGACACAAACCTTATATTTCTATGATTGTGGTGTCAAATTAAAGATTTTCTGGGTCAATGAGTTCAATTTTTACAAATTTACAAAACTGTCAGATGAATATAAAAGTAATGGCAATTTTCATACGTCAGTTTTTTCCAAGATGGGCAACATATAAAAGACAAATCGTTTATACCTCATGCTATACAGCACCTAGGAAGACGATTTTGGTGAAAAAATGGATGTTTTCTTAGGTCAAGGATTTTAACAGCAATATTCTCCAAACTGTCAGATGAGTCGTGAGTCATGTTATTCATGGACTACCAATGTGACACCCAAGATAAGACACCTTTAATACTCTATATGTATTCACCCAAAACATATATCTGGAATTGCATGGGAATTTTGATATTTAGGCCTGTATTATTTTAATAGAAACTATTATTTGTTTGTTTCAGATATGTCAAGAGTAAAATGGCCCCGAATTTCGAACAATTAAATGGTCATGGTCACGTGCACACCTATTGGTAGTCAATATTTTGGGGTTTTCGTTCATAGGGGCCATAAAGCACAGTTAGGAGGTTCTAAGGAGGAGTTACTGAGGATTCTGTGTTGATATGATATAATTATCAAGCATCTGGGTTAATATATTTTATCACTTTGCCACATTAAGCCTGACATTGTAGTAAGTTAACACTCTTGGGTACTTGTACTTAAAATTGGGCTATCTTGGGGGATCACCTTTATATTCATCCTACAGATATGAGAATAGTTTTATTGAACTCCTTGACCCAGAAAACACTCATTTTGACACCAAAATCATCTTCTTAGGTTATATAATAAGAAATATGCGGTTTTCTTTGACGAGATGTCGATCATCTTGAAAAATAACCGTGTATAAATTTCCATGACTCAGACAATTCTGGCAATTGTATATTGAACCTCTAGACCCAGGCAGCAGCATTCCACACTAAGTCCACCATAGTGTTCCTTTAAATGGCATCCATTTTGAATGTTGGTTAGGCAAATGCCATCACTCTTTAATTTGTCATCACGTAAGTTTTCATGAAATACACAACCCAATGATCAATTTTAGCTATGATTGCAAATGTTATTATTCCTGCCCTGGCCGGTTAGAAATCTAAGGCCCTTTTCCACTTGATCTGCAGCACTATATCATTAAACTTAGAACCATGAAACCTCATGGCATGACCTTGCAAATGCAACTGGATTTCTATTTGAACTTCGTCCAATTTGTAATAATCAACTTATAAGGTGTCAACTTTCTAACATTTTCGCAACGCTGTGTGTTCTTATACCGTTTGACACTATAAATGTATATCTCGTCATGTGAGTGCACAAAGTTCGTAACTGACATTTTGGCGAAATTGGGTTATTTATAGAATATGAAAAAGAATTCCTTACGCTTATTTGATATAGATTCAGGTGACGCTCCTCAATAAATTGCAGAGTTATAAGCTAAATATACCTATTTAGGTGTAGTTACGACTTTGGTGCACTCAAAAATTTTGAATTTCTTTGATGCAACAAAGTCGTCACTGGTAGATACGACTTGTTGCACGGCGACACGGGAAAACTCGTATGTAGATACATTTTATTTCTTGTAAAGCAATGGTTTTTAAAAAGGTAAAAATATATATCATATAATAGTTTCAGTACAAAGTTCGAAGTGCCTACGTCGGCCTGGTAATTGTACAGTTACATAATATTTTGACTAATCGGGTGTAGTCGCATGCCGTAAAAAGGCCAAGGCCAAAAGTTTAACGCTATATCGGATATAATCCTTTATACGATACACCTTTCTTTTTGTTTTTCTATCCCAGGCTTCCCTGCAATCCATTTTCATCGCAGACTCGGTCTGCCCTGAGATAGAAAAGTGGTTTTTTCTTATTCAAAACGATATCTTGGTGGCCCAGGCACTGATGAAGGCCCATCCTTTCTTGGGCTGTTTCTACTTATGCCTATTTGTTATGTTCAGGATATATCCGCCATAGCGTTAACTTTTGCCTTGCCTTTTTTACTCATGCGACTACCCCGACTTTAATCACTGATTATAATATCATATATATATATAATCTATATATATATATGTATATAGATATATATATATAATAATCTATATATATATATATTATAGATTACTACATATGAAGAGAGAGAGAGAGAGATCCAGCTTGTATATTCACGGAAAATAATATTTGTAATAGTTGAACACGCTTCTAGTATAATTTCTATTTTAATATTTTATTTAGCAGACCGTCCTCTTTTAGTAGCCGATTTAGGGAAGCTTTTCCGATTGCATTTTTGACAATCCAACCAAGAAAAGAAATCAATACATTAATGGCAATATACGCACTGATAGCAAGTCTCCTACCCGTACGGAACCAGACTAATTTCTAAAATTAGTCTTGCATCTTGAAAACTAGCCCCCGATGTGGGACTCTGTGTCCCCTCTTTTTTTGGAAGCAAGTCTGCCAAGTGCAGGAACTAGAACGGAGTCATGTTTATGGTCGTTGTAAATACCCTTGCGCGCACGCACACACACACACACACACACACACACAAATCGTGCCCTCTTACTTCAATTCATCATTCCAATCTAACGTTTACGATATCCAGACACATCTAATTGGGTTTAGGTCGGTGATAGAATGCATAAATAAAGTAATTCAGCACACTGTTCTTGGCATTCAAATAATTGTTGAAGTAGGAATACGCTTTGCAACGATTACGCACTCTATGGCGGCGCTAATGTTTACAAATTGGATATTCTACAGTTCAATGTTTAATGTAACTTGTGGTAAAATTAGATTTACTAAGGCAAAAATGGCATATTTTAAGTGATATGTAGACATCATTTCAGACATATAGCAGATGAGCCAGACCACCCTCAGTATCTATATATATTGGTATCACCGGGGGGGGGGGGGTAAAAAAAAAAAAAAAAAAAAAGGGGTAGATTAAGTGTGATAGTGGTTCACAAAAGATTATACAGGGGTCAAAATTGAGAAGTGATCCGATTTTGTAGAAATGCATACCAAATTGTTGATATGGTCTAAAGGATTAAAGAATGTATAGTTTGTGCTAGCTGCGACTTATACTTGTGGAGTTATAAGCCGAAAACTGCTATTATATGTCAAAGTTTAGTTTCTACAGGGGTCAAACATTAAAAAGCTTCAATTTTAGTCGAAATGGTTTTTCATGTTATTAAAATTTAAATAAGGTATAGTTTGGACAATGTACAACATAATATAAGTTACCAAGTTACACCACCATTAACCCCATTCCGGGGGGGGGGGGGGGAAAAAAAAAAAAAAAAAAAAAAAAAAAAAAAAAAAAAAAAAAAAAAAAAAAAAAATGGTAATCTAAATTATACCTTATTGTTTGGCCCCACCTTTTGTCCATTCCTACCAAGCTAACACTCCCTCATATTAACTGATTGCTATCCGGTAGTAACATAACATCAGTGAAAACCTTTCATTTTACACCGACATATTGACATATGTTGAAGAAAAAAAAATAAATAAAACTAAGCAAATAAAAACAATTTAAGACATCAAAACAAAAACAAAACCAATAATATTACAGAATAACTCCTATTATCGATTTAAAAGTATCTAAAATACATCATTAAAATAGAAATCACTGACTTGTAACTCTAAATGCAACTTTAACACGCACGTGTCTCCTTCCATGCACTGCTGAGCAGTAAGCTTTTAATGCATTATCGTGTTTGTAAGGTGATAAAGAACCTTTCTTCTTTCCAAATTCTCATAAAGATAGAATGGCGATATAACAACCGCCGCGGCAGCTTTGTTTTTGTTTTACATCTTAAATTTGATACCTTGGGATATTCCCCATGAAAATCGATATATAAACGTCAGCTGCTGTCGGCGAATTTGATCTCAATCTTCTTGAAGCAACTGCAGGTAACCCATCAGGGGCGGATCCAGGATTTCTCAATAGAGGGGGCGCCACATTTTCAGGGCGCCCACAAAACAATACGGCCGCCGACGCCCTGTACCGGTTATTCTTAGAAATCTACAGTGCGCCCTGTGCGTCAATGTCATTTTATAGATCTACAGTGTTGGACCATGACACAAGCACGGTATAAACGTTCAGAAAAAACCGTAGGTGCAATGAGAGGGGAACTAAGATCCGTTGGCA